>DF242485.1:24952-80609 GCA_000507305.1 Breviolum minutum Mf 1.05b.01
CGCATTGTAAATGACGTTGCATATGTGATGCGGATCAATCATGAGATTCATGTTGCGTGGCAGGCGCAGTATTTGGTCAGGTTGGAGGGTGATGCTTGTTGCTCCCCACATTGTAAACGACGTTTCATATGTGATGCGGATCAAGCATGCGATGCATATTGCGTGGCTGGCGCAGTATTTGGTGAGGTTGCAGGGTGATGCCTGTTGCTCCGCGCAGCATGATACTTAATATTGTGTAATCGTATGACTTGTCATATACTGTAACCGTATGACAAAAAACGTATTTACCAGTAACGCATGCGCATATTCCGTGGCTCAAATATACTACAGCAAGAAGTATCTAAGCAGCAACACTCATTTTCTCGAGTAGCAGCATGACATGTAACCTAGTGTCACCGAATGTCATATTACGTAGCTAACAAATAAAACCAATAATACAACGTACTTAACCAATTGCCCAATAGCACTCATTTTCTCGGGTAGCAGCATGACATGTAACATAGTGTTACCGAATGACATATTACGTAGTAAACAAATAAAACCAATACTACAACGTACTTAACCAATATAACTAATACAACGAAAGTACCATCAAGGGGCAGCCATGGATCAAGCAATTTGGTTGCTCCGCAGTGCGTACGCCGCTGTGGGTTGCGCATTGCGTTCGGCGCATCCGAATGCTGAGGAAGTTTCGTCTCTCTGCAGCGCGCACGCCGCTGTGGGCTGCGTGTTGCCTTCGTCGCATCCGAATGCCGACGATTTTCGTTGCTCTGCAGTGCGCACGCCGCTGTGGGTTGCGTATTGCGTTTGTTGCTTCCGAATGCGGAAGAATTTCGTCTCTTTGCACCATTTCGTTGCTCTGCGGTGCGCACGCCGCTGTGGGCTGCGCATTGCTGCGTTACATCCGAATGCCGGAGAGTGTCGTTGCTCTGCATCGCGCACGCCGCTGTGGGCTGCGCGTTGCCTTGTTGCATCCGTATGTTTACAGGGAATGTTTTCCAGGTAGACGGTTTATATAGTTATTAACAGGGAAAGCTTTTACATTGTTATTTTATAGTTAACAGAGACTGTTTTATGTGAAGTTGTGCTTAGGCTTCCTGTAATTTTCCAAAAAGGGGTCTCTGAAGGAAGTCCATTTTTCCTGTCGTTAGGTATAACAACCCGAGGAAGTGGGTCTAATTGTCCAACAGTTGACACAGAGCAGTCTTGTTCGCCTTGTAACCGTTTGTTTCGATGGTGAGCACACTGAGCAGAATATGAACAGTTCGAGTCTCAGTGCTAAGCATTTGGAGTTGCAGAGCATTCATGTTGCATTTGCAGAGCATTCACGTGAAATTTCATTTGCATAGCAAGCGCTCATCTGCACAGCATTTGCACTTGTTCTTCTTGTTGTTGTTGTTCTTGTTGTTTCTGTTGGAGATGTCATTGTGCGAGTTACTGATTCTGTGGTGTTCATGCTCTTATGGTTTGCTGCTTTGCCTGCCATTGTTGGACTTGCTGGAGGCTTGTGTTTTTGTTGTTGTCGTCGTCGTTGTTGTTGGAGATGTCATGGTGGGAGCTTCAGTTTCTGCGGTGTTGCTGCTCTTATGGTTTGGTGCTTTGCTTCCCAGTGTTGGACTTGCTGGAGGCTTGTGTTTTTGTTGGTGTCGTCGTCGTTGTCTGTTGGAGATGTCATTGTGCGAGTTTCTGATTCTGCGGTGTTCATGCTCTTATGGTTTGCTGCTTTGCCTGCCATTGTTGGACTTGCTGGAGGCTTGTGTTTTTGTTGTTGTCGTCGTCGTTGTTGTTGGAGATGTCTTGGTGAGAGCTTCAGTTTCTGCGGTGTTGATACTCTTATGGTTTGGTGCTTTGCTTCCCAGTGTTGGACTTGCTGGAGGCTTGTGTTTTTGTTGTTGCTGTTGTTGTTATTGTTGATGTTGTTTCTTTTTCAATGTTTCAGGTGCAGGCTAGTACCGATGTTTATGTGTTGTGAGAGTTGCATTCACAGCAGACATTGCTTGCAGTTTGAAATGCATCGTGAGCATCTGTCACTTTTTCAATTTGCTGTGCAGAAGCTGTCAGAATAGTAGTAGTAATTCTCGGAATCAAAGCAGCAAAAAAGGCACTCGCAGCAATTGGTCCTGTCAGACCAAGAGGTTTTTCAGATTCAGCTTCTGATTTTCACAAGTAAACTGCGCAACAAAGCAAAGCAACAATGAAGCAGATTTACAAGTAAAAGACCGTTGTAAAGCAGATTTACAAGTAAGAGACCGTTGTACGGCAGGGTCGTTATGACGGTCTGTACTATTTGCGTTGCTTCTGATTCCCTGGTAAGCAGAAGCTGTAAGACTTATCCCGCCACCCAGACAAAACAAAACACTTCGGGGGAAGCAAGCCTGCGTCCGGGGAAGTCTAAAATGAGAAGCAGAGTTTTGTGGAGACATCTTGAGGGGATTTGGTGAAATGATGACATTGGAGCTGAAGACTACAAAAAGAATGAGTACAATTTGAGCTGTACATTTCCCTACAAAGAGGATAACAGGAATGAACCAAGTTGTGTGTGACGTTGCGGTCCGCACTATTTGCGTTGCTTCTGATGCCCCGGTAAGCAGAAGCTGTAAGACTTATCCCGTCACCCAGACAAAACAAAACAATTGGACGGGGGAAGCAAGCCTGCGTCCGGGGAAGTCTAAAATGAGAAGCAGAGTTTTGTGGAGACATCTTGAGGGAATATGGTGAAATAATGACATTGGAGCTGAAGACTACAAAAAGAATGATTGCAATTTAAGCTTTACCTTTCGCTACAAAAAGGTTAACAGGAATGAACCAAGTTGTGTGTGACGTTGCGGTCCGCACTATTTGCGTTGCCTCTGATGCCCCGGTAAGCAGAAGCTGTAAGACTTATCCCGTCACCCAGACAAGACAAAACAATTGGACGGGGGAAGCAAGCCTGCGTCCGGGGAAGTCTAAAATGAGAAGCAGAGTTTTGTGGAGACATCTTGAGGGAATATGGTGAAATAATGACATTGGAGCTGAAGACTACAAAAATTGAAAAGAATGATTACAATTTGAGCTTTACAGAGCTGAAAACTACAAAAAAGAATGACTACAATTTGAGCTTTACATTTCGCGAGAAACAGGAGAACGGGAACGAGCAAGGTTGTGTGTGACGTTGCGGTCCGCACGGGAGCAGTAATTCTGTGTCTGGAGAAGTCTAAAAATAGAGAAGTAGAGTTTGATCGGAGAGGTCTTGAGGGGATTTGGTGAAATGGTAACATAGGAGCTGAAGATCGCTACTACTACTTGAATGACTACGATTTGAGCTTTACAGAGCTGAAGAGTACAACAAGGTTGTGTGGGACGTTGCGGTCCCCACTATTTGCGTTGCTTCTGATGCCCCGGTAAGCAGAAGCTGTAAGACTTATCCCGTCACCCAGACAAAACAAAACAATTGGACGGGGGAAGCAAGCCTGCGTCCGGGGAAGTCTAAGAGGAGAAGCAGAGTTTTGTGGTGACATCTTGATGGGTTGACTTGTATTTTTGTGAGATGTGGCATGTATGGTGAGATGACGACATCGGAGGTAAAGATTACTACACAAGGACGACAACTTGACTTTTACATGTCGCGGCAAAAAGAATCAGTGTGAGAGCTGCAGGATTTTTTCAGGGAGGAGAGCCAAATTGATTTGAAAACGTGGAGTTGAAAGATTGGATGTAATGCGAAGAAATGTTGGCGTATGATTTCAGGGGGTAGAGTGATGAGTGGGAAACGAGGAGATGTTAGGGGTTCTGAGAATGAATATTAAGGCTGGAAGTACACAAAAGCACAGAACTTTTTTTTAGTGGGAACGTGGAGATGCTAGGGAATCTGCGAACGGATATTAAGGGCGGAGAACACAAGAGCAGCGAATTTTTGAAAAGATCACATATTATGATGAAATGAGTCGGTGGAGTGAATTAGGCTTTGTTTCCTTACTGTGATTGGTGGCTGCGATGCTGTGTTTCCAACTCACGCGACTTCACGTCGATATCAAATAGCAAGACAACTCCATGTCATGCAAGATTATCATATCATACCAGAAACAAGCACACACACACACACACACACACACTATTGACTCATATGTGACATTATGTGGATGTGAAACCGTTTTGTTTCAATACATATATACACAATGCATATGTGCATCAATAGAATTAACTTAGAAGACAACAACCACACAGAACTACTAGGTCTTTTGGCCAACACTTAGGGTGACAGGTGTGACGCTGTGGTCCGCTCTGCCCTTCGCCATGTCGCATGTTGCGGATGCGTTCGCCAACATATGCAATTACTTGAGAAAAGAGGAAGCTGCACTCAGAGGTCTTGGGGCGTCTGATCTTAAAGCATGTTTGCGCACAGGCGCTGGCACTAAAGGACATGCGAAAGATGCCGAGCGCTATAAACACTATAGACTTTTAAATAGAATTGAAAAGGATCTGACGATGGAACAAAGGCAGGAAATACTTGAGTGGGAAGCAAAGCTATGTGGCAACCAACACATGGAGCAAAGTGATGCAACATCTTTTGCTCACCTTACTGACATACTGCAGAGGCGCAAAACTGATTTACAAGAGCTTGGGAAATTATCTTTGGAAGCGTGTTTCTTAACGAACAAAAGTAACACAGACAAAGATTTGCAATTTGGTCGCAATTTTTTCAGGAGGAAATCCGATTCTTTGACTGAAGCACAGAAGGACGAACTTGCAAAGTGGGAAGCAGAGATTTGTGTGGATGTGGCTTTGCGGCCCGCTGTCGACAAAGACTATAATCGTTTGCTTGAGATTTTAGAAAAGCGCAAAACTGATTTACAAGAGCTTGGAAAGTCATCTCTGGAAGAGTGTTTCTTAACGCGCAAAAGCAACACAGACAAAGATTTAAAATTTGGTCAAAATTTCTTTCACCGAAAAGCAGCATCTTTGACCGATGCACAGAAGGAGGAACTTGCAAAGTGGGAAGCAGAGATTTGTGTGGATGTGGCTTTGCGGCCCGCTGTCGACAAAGACTATAATCGTTTGCTTGAGATTTTAGAAAAGCGCAAAACTGATTTACAAGAGCTTGGAAAGTCATCTCTGGAAGAGTGTTTCTTAACGCACAAAAGCAACACAGACAAAGATTTAAAATTTGGTCAAAATTTCTTTCACCGAAAAGCAGCATCTTTGACCGATGCACAGAAGGAGGAACTTGCAAAGTGGGAAGCAGAGATTTGTGTGGATGTGGCTTTGCGGCCCGCTGTCGACAAAGACTATAATCGTTTGCTTGAGGTTTTAGAAAAGCGCAAAACTGATTTACAAGAGCTTGGAAAGTCATCTCTGGAAGAGTGTTTCTTAACGCACAAAAGCAACACAGACAAAGATTTAAAATTTGGTCAAAATTTCTTTCACCGAAAAGCAGCATCTTTGACCGATGCACAGAAGGAGGAACTTGCAAAGTGGGAAGCAGAGATTTGTGTGGATGTGGCTTTGCGGCCCGCTGTCGACAAAGACTATAATCGTTTGCTTGAGATTTTAGAAAAGCGCAAAACTGATTTACAAGAGCTTGGAAAGTCATCTCTGGAAGAGTGTTTCTTAACGCACAAAAGCAACACAGACAAAGATTTAAAATTTGGTCAAAATTTCTTTCACCGAAAAGCAGCATCTTTGACCGATGCACAGAAGGAGGAACTTGCAAAGTGGGAAGCAGAGATTTGTGTGGATGTGGCTTTGCGGCCCGCTGTCGACAAAGACTATAATCGTTTGCTTGAGATTTTAGAAAAGCGCAAAACTGATTTACAAGAGCTTGGAAAGTCATCTCTGGCAGAGTGTTTCTTAACGAACAAAAGTAACACAGACAAAGATTTGCAATTTGGTCGCAATTTTTTCAGGAGGAAATCCGATTCTTTGACTGAAGCACAGAAGGAAGAACTTGCAAGATGGGAAGCCGAGATTTGTGTGGATAGTGCGGCGCTGCGGCCCGTTGTCCACGCGCAATTTCGTGAAGTGGTGAAAATTCTGCAGAAGCGCAAAAATGAGTTACAACAGCTTGGAAAGTCGACTGTCGAAGCTTGCTTGCGAAGTGGTGAAGATAAGGACCTTGAGTATTGTAGGAATTTCTTACGTCGCAAGAAGGACACTTTGACTATAGCAGAACAGCAAGAGTTAACTAGTTTGGAGGAGGAAATTTGTGGCGCAATCTCGTCCGATGATTTTCATCGGTTTATTTCTATTTTACAAAGTCGTGTTGAAGAGTTAGCAGGTGTATGCAGAAGCAATTTAGCTGGAGCATTGTCTTGTCGCAAATTCCAAAAAGACGCTGACATAAAGTTTTGCAAGGAGTTTTGGTCGCGCAATGCTGCGAACCTAAATCAGAGTCAAAAGGAGGAAGTTGATGATTTGAGCATTGTTATTTGTTCTAACGTTCGTAGTGACGATGGGGTGCTGTCACCTGCTATCATCAAGGCAGTAAAAAGGTTTGAAGAAATTCTTGACCGCAGGCATGCAGAATTATTGGCAGTAGGTGCTTCCAGTGTCTCGAGTCTGTTTGGTCGCCACGTGAAGAAGCAAGATTCAGAATTGCGATCGTGCTATTTGTTCTTATATCGCATTTTTCCGCGCATGCCCTGTGCGGAGAAAGAACGTATTCGAGCCAAATTAAAGAACGTTCTAGTGCAAAATTGTGTTGTGCCTCTGAAGTTAAAGTATGAGGCAAAACTGCACCAAGGTGAAACCATCTTAGGGAATGCTCTGCCTCGACCTAGGCTGCCAAAAAGTTTGCGTCAATTTTATGGTAACAGTATGGATGCAGAGGCTCGTGTGATGACCTTTTGTAATCGTGTGCACGAGGTCGATACATATATGATGTCTTTAGAGTTCCAAGATTGTGACTATTGTCACGAAGGATGGTTTGGCACTCGTAAGCAAAAGCAGGATCTGCCAGGTGGGTTCGAAAGCGAGTGTTTCAAAAAGACTAATTTTCTCAGAGCTTTTGAACCTGAGTGGCTGGAGGCAGGTCGTCCTATTTGTGAAAACTGTTTGTTGGAAGCCAAACGCCGTGCGGCTGAAGGTTTACCAAAAGAGCCTGTGCGACTGACAGCCAAAAATTTTGCAGACCCTGGTGACCCATTACCAGAGACTGATGCCTTAACATTCTTCGAAGAAGAAATTTTGTCTCCGATCCAACATATCGTACGGATCTTCACGTTGCATGCAACCGGCCAATGTGAGTTACGTNTGGTATATATTTTGTTTGAGAAAAAACATATTGGTAATATACATATATATATATAGTATATACATAGTTGTACGTATATGTATATTGTATATATATATATTCTTAGATACGTAACGTCGTTGGGAAGTTTCATTGTTTAGAAGTTTCGACCTCAAAAAGCAGAGACCTAGCTTTTTTTCTCTTGTGGGAAGGTGTAGTTCTACTCATGTCAAAACACATCCAGTTTTGTGAGAGACACCCTCTGACACACCCATACCATTGAAGAACACGAGGTTTTAGACCCATGGATATTGCAGGATACATTCCAGTTTTATTCACTGATTAGTGGTTGTAGACATCATGTTCTCTTTTCGAAATCATCTTTAAATTGTGCTTCAAAGCAAAGACTCTACCGAGGCCTATAGCAAGTCACCACTGGATCCTTACCCAAAAATAAACGGATCTGATTTTAGCCGCCCACTCTACTACCGTTTCAACGTCTTCTTCAAAGGAAGGAAGGACATAAAAAACAACTATTGAGTTCACCCTGGAAAAACAAAAGTCACTACATGATTCCAGGCACTACTCCCCTGGAAAATTAACGTTTTGAACCCAAAGTCATGGAGGTGGATGGTTCCAATGATTTTTCTTTTCAATAAGCAGGGATTTTTTAGGTTCAAAATGTGAATTTTCCATGGGGCTTTTCGTGACGGGATGGGAATCCCCGAAAAAAAGGTATCCAAGTCCCACTACTTCAGCAGGTTAGTCTTGTCGTCAAATTAGATGATCTTCCCCTATAGCAAGGCCTTTTTTCGGGGGATGATGGTGGTTCATAATTTTCTTGAAATAAGGCTGAATTGAATCAACCATCATCATCATCATCATCATCATCATCATCATCATCATCATCATCATCATCATCATCATCATCATCATCATCATCATCATCATCCCTCAACAATCCCTTATTAAGGCCTTATTTTATTTACCATCATCGTCCCTTAAGAACCCATTACATATTGAAACCTTATTTCTTAGGGGAAACATGGCATTTGGCGGGCTACCCTTAAATTCCCATGAAAACTAACGGCTGGAAACGCTAAATGTTGGTGGTTTTAACCTCCTTTTCCAAGGGGATGTCCCTTCAGGCTCCACCCGTTCGTTTTCATGGCAGGAAATGCTTTGGGGGATGCCACCCCAAGGCACCTTTCCCCAACAAATGAGACCCTAATGAGGCCGAAAAAAATGGTCAATGGTGGGTTAATACTATGTTTATAATCCCTTAATAAGGCCTTATCTTACGGGATCAGGGGATGATAGTGGTGCAAAGAATCCCTTTAGATAACAGTTTCACACGTGGCATTGGGGGGAAAAGGCCCCTTAAATTCCCATGAAAACTGGGTCGTTTTTCATCGCCGATCCCCGGAAAACAACTAATTACACCCTGGAAGATGAACAGCTGGAACCTACAAATTACCCATTTAGAAAGGAAAATGATCTGAACCAAACCTCCATTGCGTTCCATGTTGCAGCAGTTAATCTTCCAGGGGTGTAATTTTCATGAGATCTCTTCGGCCCGTTAAACGACCTTCTTCAACTTGGCTTCATCCTCCAAGGCTAAGACCGCAGCTTCGCTGACCTCGCTGGCTCTTGGCTTGCTAACACAGAGTTCGTCGCACCGACATTTCGGGGGTCGGTTTTTTTTTGGGGGCAAAACAAAAAACGGGGGGGGCAGAAAAATCTCCAAAGAAAGAAGGAGATGGTGAAAACAAGTGGAGTTTAGGAGGTTTTTTTCAAATGAAAAGTTGGTGGTGGCTAATATATGTGTTGTTCATTCATTCCTTTTTGAGTTTTGAGCAGTTCGAAATACAAAATATCCAGAAATTAATCTGGTAGTTATCAAATACAAATAGATGTGGCTTCAAGACTCATTTGTGTTGTTGTTTCACGAGCATTAATTCACTATTACATCACGTACTTGGAAAGTCACGCTTTATAAACCTGAGTTCTCCCAAACACCACCCGGAAAGGCACTAGTAATAAGGAAATAGATCAACCAGCAGCAATTGATCAATCAATCAAGTGGCTACCAAACAACAGAAAGGTCAAAATAAAACTTCACCAAAACAGACAACCTCGCTGCAAAAACTCAGCTGGCCATTTGCCATATGAATTTGTAAGCCCATGTGACCATGTCGACATGTGCAGCTAAGAAAAACTACCAAACCTCTTCCAATCTCATCACAAAATTTCCCAGCTTCAATCGACTCATCCTATTTGACCCTGATCTTTTTTACAGCTTCAACAAAACTGAGCTATTGCTTGCTTCCACGAGACCCACTTCTGTTGTGCTTCTTTGGCTGCTTCCTCAATTTATTCCAAGCCGGAAGGATGCAAGCGTCACAACTGAGTCGGTTGAGTTCCAGATTTCCCGAACTCAAAAAATGGAATCATCCTTTCTGGTGACTGTGAGGGGGTATATAGTTGCAAGATCTATCCCTATAGGAAATCCAACATAGATATATACTGGCATAAACTACCGCATAAACTACCAACAACCCGAAATTCGTTGTTAAGCCCCCCAAAAAGAGTAGAAATTTACGTTTCTTAGGTGATGATTCATTTCCGAAATGATCTCCTGAAACTTTCACCGCCTGAAACTGCCGACTCGTTTCCTTAGTTTTACCAAAACCCTGGCAGCTGTCCAACCGAGACCGACGAGACCGAATCGAACGGAGTTCATACCTTTCTAAAAGGTGCCTTTCGGTAAATCGATCAGGTGCCAAGTTGGTGACCCTATCTTCACCAAACATTTCGTTGGTACCTAAAATGAAGGAATCCTCACCGTGATATAAGCTGTTTGGATACGGCTTATGGACACGGGAAAACCCGCCCCCAAAATAGCCTGAAATGAGGTTCAGTACCTCCATTTTAGGTTCCTGAAATTCTTGCTGATATCTCCACAAAGGACAGGCAGGTGTTTTTCTGTATTTCCTCTCTGATTGCACCAACTTTTCCATGTTCCTGAATCGTTAAAGACCATAGTTTGGGATGCGTTTTACCCAGCCATGCTGCTGCACTCGTGGCAAATGAAGGTTTAACGGGATGGGATCCAAAACTTAAAGCTCTTACGAAAGTATCATGTCATCCTGGTGGTTTTTTCTCCAATCCTCGGAGTGGCAACTCGCATACTAAACATATACATAGGGAAAATGGTGGTACCCTTTGGGATGGAAAACCCTCAACCATCAACCCCGTTAATACACCTTTATATCACGTGAGTATTTATTGGGGTAATATCCCCTTTTGTTAACCGGCTCCAACAGGGAGTTTCAACAGCGGGCCGGGGCCCTCCATCCCAAGGGTACCAGCATTTTTCCCTGACATCTACACCCTGGAAAATGTTCACGAATTCCGCCTGAAAAAAAGTGGGACTTCGAAGACGACTTGACTACTTTCCTTTTGAATTTTGGGCACCTCTTTAGAGGACATTCCTTCATTTTCGGGAGGGTGTAGTTCATTGAGAGTCGCATTCCTTTCAAAGACTCACCCATCTATCTCCCATCTCCAAAAACTGGAGAAAAAAAACCTTGAAGAAAACCATGCAACACAAATACCTTGACTGACAGCCCCGATACCATCAAACTTGAACTTTTTTGACACCTATCCCACGCGTGAGTCGACCCTACCTCCATCTCTGCGAGGCCTTCCTTCACAGCTTTCTTCACCCCATGTTGTACCTGAGGCAAAGTAGGTTATTTACGTCCCTTAGGTAGGTGAAATCAACCAACGTACTAGCGATCGTTACGATCACTTCCATGGGTCCATCCAAGTAGTCATTTAGAGATTAAGGTCATTGAGGCGGATGAATCAAAAGTTGGTGAATCATATTTGGAGGATCATCCCAGTTACCCTCCCTGAAACCATAAGGGGATCCCTATTTCCCCCCCATTTCGAACCCGGAAACTGCCGGCCTGCGATTGGACTTCTCCGCCGGCCGCCTTGATGAGCCTCGGGGAGTTTTTGGGGATGCAGCGAGGAGTTGAGCACCGAAAGGCACGAAACACGCCCTCTTACTGGTCCATTATACTCTCGTTGGTGGTTTCAACCCACCTAAAAAAAGAGGAACCTTTATTAAGTAATGATCAACTATACTGGTTAATTGATGTTATTGGTGGTTTGGCTTGGTCATCCCAGACTTGGATTTGCTTAATCAGCTGATGGTTGATAGGGTGGTTTGGGGCCCGGTGCTTTGGATTCTGATCCGGGATCCCGTTATGAAAGGGACTGTTACTTAAAAGCACCCCGAGTCGAATCCCAACCACCAAAACACCAATTTACCATCAACCATTCCTAAGCTTCCAAAAAATTCGCTGAGAAATTTTTGCCACAAAAGAAAAGGACATGAATCATCTTCCAAACAAGAAGTTTGAATCCAAGTTGAATTAAGCTACCTGGAACCTCACCTTTCGCCGATCATATTTTCCAAAAATCTGAGGTGAAGATCCAAATGAACCAAATGTGAACCATGCTTTGGAGGATCATCCCAGTTATTCAGTGGTTAGTAGCCCCCATGCAGAAGCCATTAAGTCTAGTTGGAAGGGGAATCCAACCCCAATAATCTTTCTCACGAAGAGGCAGCCGATGCCTATTCTCCCTTTCTGGATGTAGCCACTGAACAGCACGATGTTCGATACACACAAATCATAGAATCCATGGGACTGGTATATTTACCCACATTTACCACAAAAATCCATCAAGCGTAGGTAAATATACCAGTTACATGGATTCTATGGGCCATAATCTCTGAATCCTGGACATGTTGAAAAAAAAACATTAAAAAGATTGCAGTACCTCACACTCCCTGAAACTAACAGTTCGCACCTGAAAATAGGCCTAAACGCTCAAAGGAAACTAATTAGTCTACCAACCATGCATTTTCAGGTGTAAACTCGCTGTTGGTTTCAAGGAGGCTAACTGGGATGATCATATTCACCAACTCTTGATTCATCCGCCTCAATACCCTTAATCTCTAAATGACTACCCCAAATCTGATGTTGTCGTTTCGTGAGTCGGTCGTCTTGGGATTCAGGTCCCCCTGACGGGTTGTCCACCTGGCAAATTGGGTCCCTTGATCTACCGGATTCGATGACAGGATGTTAAGCATTCCAAAACCAAGGCAAACTACAAAGTGACCATGAGGTGAACATAGATGTGTAATCAAATACGGTGCATATACATATATATATACACTGTATATAATCTAACTATACACATAAACTTGAATCATAGTGTATATAATATATACATCCAAATTGTGAAATATAAACATCATATCCATAAATGATGAATATCTGTCAACATTCAACAAGACATAAATTTCGTTTTTTTCAACGATTCCAAACTAAGATACTTTCTCTTCACCGAATCGTTTAAAGCTGTCAGAGGCAGTCTGCAAGGAAAACCCTATGTTTTTTGCCAAGAAATCAAGCCGGGGAGACACGGGAAAATCCAGTTGATGAGTTCAACTGATGTGAAAAACATAATATATGCAAGTCAAATAGGATCATTCAACCCTAAGAATCTGTTGTGCAAATTTAAAAACAAAAGTCAACCACCACTTAAAGAAATCATCTATTTTTCCCAAAGCCTTTCTAGTAAAGATTCTCTTTGCCTTGTATTTTGATGGTATTTCACCTCAAAAAACATGAGTCATATATCTCTGGTGATTGCAATCCAAAGCTCGTAAATCCAGGAACAAAAATCCCACACACCAAACATTCACTCCTGAACCAAGTCTAATACACTCCCTGAAACTAACAGCAAACGCCCTGAAAATAGGCCTAAACGCCCCAAAAGGAAACGAGAAAGTATTCCTTTGCCATCCATTTTCATTTGCGAACTTGCTGTTAGTTTTTTCGGAGGGTCATTCTTGTTGTGGAAAATCATCCGTTTTTCAGGATGCCTAGCACCACCCTTAAGGCAAACCTACGGTTTGACCAACGGGAAAAAACCCAAAACCAGCTCCCAGCTCCCAGAAAAACCTCACCTCAATGGAATTGGAGCCGGCTTTTATAGGCACCTTTTTTCGGCAAATCTGCGGAAGGATCTCGCAGGAAGTTAGGATCAATGGGTTGTAACAGCTGTAACCTCCTTATAAATGGGGTATATTGAGGTTATAATCCAGTTATATACATTTATATACTAACCTTTTTACTAACTTCTGATTTCCAAACAAAAATCCCACCCCGAAAATTCCCGTACCGTTTTTTTTTTTGTTCGGCTATTTTGGCCCTAAAAAAGAACCTAAAAGCTGAAAATGATGTGTAGCGAACATCAGAAAATGTTGTGCCACTTGAGAAGTTAATACCGTATACAAGTGTAATTGGAATTGAAGGTCCAGGAGATATTTCCTCTGTTCAAGCACTTCTTCCAGTCGGTAGGTTGGGTCGTTCTAAGACTTTTTTGGGGGTCAGGGGAAGTGCTGAAGAAACTTCTTGTGCCCATCACCCAAAAAAGATTGGAACATCCTGGCATATCCAGGTCTGTTTGAAACGTGAAACGTTTCTTGTACTCAGAGGTTTTTGGTTAGTTCTGCCACCAACAAACAAAAAACGCGACTCGAAGTCTCGCAGATTCGGCTTCTTGAGAACAAACAGATGCATCAATTGAGGATGTTGGATGATCTTGGTATTTGATATGCTGGTACTCTAAACAACCATTTTCTTATTGTTTGTTTTAACTGGATGATTCTAAATCTTCACTTGGGAAATAAGTGTTTCACCTCGCTTGGGTTCATTTGGGATATTTTTTTTCAAGGAATGCAGCAGTGCACTAGGTTGGACCACTGCAAGTTTGTTTTTTGGCAGGGTGTGTGGGGCCCTTTCACATGGGGGAAGGAGATCTCATGGAGTTCTAAATAAAGATTCCAAAACCCTGGCAGAGGAGTTTGCTGAGGGGTGGTGTTTTTTTTGTTGGCGATGTTGACCCTTGCAATCCGCTACTACCAACGAAAGTGCTGAGGATTCAAGGTGTGAACCAATCTGGAGATGTTTTCATTCCATGAAATCGGAAAAAAATACTGACGATGGAATTGATGGTTCACAGAAATCCGGCGTTCACCAGTTGATATGGTAAGGTTTTTCCCGCTAAAAAACAGGCTTTTATTGACCATCGCAGGTGGGTTTTCTGGCCAGATTTCTGAACCATCAACCCGATGAACTTCGCCCCCTGCCTGTTCCACTTGCACGGGGTGTGAAGGCTTCAACGTGTCGCCCTTGTTTTCAGGAGCCAAAGTGGGATCCTGCAACATGGGAAGCTTTGTATGGTGAATATGAGGAACCACAACCCCCCCAAATTCATAGGCTTCAGTATTCACCAACTGAGAATGGGTCGTTGAACAGTTGTCAATGCCGATTGGTTTTCCTTTTCACTGCTGAATTTTTGATGGTGTGAACGTGAAAACCCTTGTCATTCTGAGCGCACCTAATGTCATTCATTTAATTTGGTTTTCTTCTCCAACAAAAATTAAGGTACCACGGAAAATGGAAATCCAAAGGGCAGAACCCCCCCCCGCAATGCCACGTTTCCGCCTGGAAATAGTTGATCCTTCAAATAATCAACCCAACTTTTTTGTGGAAAAATGTCCTCCCAAAAACTCGGACAAATCCTAGGTCCAAAAAATCAACAAACCTTCATGGTATCCGCTGAGGTCTTTGGGTCCGACGTCTCCTCCGATTCCTCAGGTGCAAACCAAGCTCAGTTGGATCCGTTTCAAGATCCGTTTTCAACAAAGATTTGCTGGTTGGTGGTTTCAACCCATCTGAAAAATATTAGTCAAATGGGACATCTTCCCCAAAATAATGGTGAAAATCAAAAATATTTGAGTTGCCACCACCTAGTTTGGTAAAACTGCTACCCTCCCCTTTCAACAACTTATATAAAACGGGTCGCCCATGAAGGGTCCCGACTCTCCACTCAAAAGATGGTTGTTTAGCCAAATGGGTATGTGTTCCCTCTTGAAAACGGTCCCAGGAAATAAACCCATGCAGGAAAAAATAAGCATGGAACCCCAAAGTTAAGGAGCTGGATGGTCTAGAAGATTATTTTTCAGATTTCATGTTTCTTGTGATGTTCAGGTTCAAAATGTGTTCATTTTCAGGGGTGTTATTTGTAGAATGCTACAACACTCCCCTCTTTAATAGCCGGCCTTAAATAAAGGAAACAAATGGTGTTTTTGTGAGCTCTGATCGTAAGGCCTTGGGGGGTTCATGGTGCGCCTCGAGGATGGGCCCTCACTATAGGATACCATGGTGACCGGTGAGCAGGTGGAGGTAAACCAAGCGGCGAAAAAAACGACTCGTTCCCCTACTTGGGGGGACAAGAACTCACCATGGGTCATGGGTATGAACCACTTACTAAATGGGATGATCCTCCAAGTAGTCAGCCATTTCGGACCATGAAAATTCAAAAGTTTGGAAACATTGCTTTTTCCTACTATATATGTAAGCCCCCACAGTTTAAAGGCTCGCCATTGGCTGACTCAATCCCTGAAACGAACAGCCAGAAGCACCCGAAAATTGATGTTGCTGTTGTCTGGCTGGCCCTTAGTAGCGATTGAGGTTATGAAGCTATACATGGGTATGATGGGGATTCCTCATTCCCTACTTTTCGGGCCAGCCAGTTATGTTGAAAAATAATTCTTACCAATGCAAAATGGCAAAGAGTCGGGGTTTTCCATAGAAGTCGTGGAAGTTGATGGATTGATATTCCCAAGAGGGAAAGTCTTGCAAAAAGCAAAACTCCCTGAGATTTGACAATTCAACACTGCTTGGAAAAAAAAAGTGATACCTTTCGCGGAACTAGTCACATACCACAGATGCAGGTTTTTTTTTTCCGAGGACAATCATAGGATAAGCATCAGCAAATTCTTGTGAAGCACCACTGCCACTCAATCTTTTGCAGCAAGAAAAAAACACTACACTAGTCACCAGCCAACAAGCCATCTGGCTTTAAAAGGGCTATGTGTGTACCCCATCTACTTCCAGCTGGCGAAGTGTGAAAAACAACAAGTACTCCCCCGAAACTGAACGAATGTCCCCTGAAAATCCAGGGACCATTTTGAAAGGACATGAATCATGAATCATCTGCCAGTCCCATCAATGATTCAGGGGATATTGATGTTTGTTTTCAAGGGAGGTAAATCGAAAAGATATCCAGGTCTAAACCCTTGGTGCATTACTATCAACTCATCAACTGAGGTTTGCACAGAGACTTTTAAGGTCTCAATGACCTGCTGTCTGGGAAGAGAACAAAACAGGATGATCGATGGCTGGGTGTTATCGTTTGATCATGGTACTTATGATATGTACGTAGTGCGTAATCATGTTTTTCGTCTGATCTCTTTATCGTATGTTTAAATCTAAATTATAGACAACATGTTGATGTATAATATGTATATATGTGGCACATATAGGTACTGTACGTACATCTTAATCTAACGTATGACATATGTATCATTTGGGATGTCTGGGAAAAAACACGTCCTTGTTAACAATGTTGTTCCAATTTGGTTTTCAAATCATCAACTTCTCATGGCTCAAAGCCGAAAATCATCCCAAGATGTTCCTAAGGCACCATGATTTTTTGTCTGCCGGAGGGGTTGTATCCCGGCGGCCCCCGACAAGGTGGACCCCTACGTACGATCGTTATATACAAATGAAGTGAAATGGGGTAGCTGCTATAAATGGCCGAAAATAAATGGGTAAGTGGGTTGAAATAGACTAAGTGGAGTTATGAGGCCCTAATTTTAACTCCCATTTTGCAAACCATATAGTTGTCTTAGCCCCCTGCCAGCTACAAACGGAGTTATGGGGGCTCCTAAAAATGGCCTCTTAATAAATGGCTAAGACGTTGAAGAATGTTTCCTGACCGCTGAGGACGTAAACTTTTTCCGGTCTACAACTTGGGATGAATCTACCCAAAAAAATCAGAAAAAGGTGAGCCAAATTCACAAGACGAAGAGGGGCAACGAGACATCGAATCTAGTGTCTCGAATCTAGTGTATACCATCTATTGTTGCTATATACCCTCACTAAAACTAAAAGTTGTTCGCAACTGAAAATAGGCAAACTCCCATGCCATCCCCAAAAGGAAACGAGAAAGTATTCCAACCATCCATGTTTCAGTGCTATCTTAGTTTCAGGGAGGGTAATGTTCTCAATCGAAGTCTCGATCACCTTCGTACCCTTCCCCCATTTCAAACATCCCTTCCATCGAATGCCATCTTCCCGGAACCATCCATGGCGAAAAAAACCCACCGATCCATGTGGGTTTTCGGTTGTCCCCACCTCACCCACGCTGTGACTTCCCAAATAAGCTTGTAAAGGCAATGGAATAAGCATCTTCTCCAAGTCATTTGGCTCCGTCTGGTGAGGAACGTGGAAAAGTGAGGCCAGGGACTTGCCGTTTGGAAGGGTGCACAAAGGTTAGTGGGTTATAACCTACTTATAAATGGGGTATATTGGGGTTATAAGTGGGTTGTAACCCTACTATATCCCATGCTATAAGTAGGTTATAAGTTATAATCCATTGATCCTAACCATTGATCCTAAGTTCCGTCTGGATTGACAGGTGGAGAACTTTTTTTCCGGAGGGGTTGGGGGTTGTTAACCAACCCCCCCCCCAGTTGTTCAAATACACCCCAGAGGTTTAAGATAGTATGCAAAAAGCGGGCCATGATGTCTAAAAGGAGTAATGTTTTTTTCCAAAGCATTCGTTTGGGGATCCATCTTAATTTTCGATAAATCTCTACCACAAAGGATTTCTATGATCCCACTTCGGGCCCAGTTGACGATGTTTTTGCTTGCATGGAAAATGGGTGGAAAAAAAGTCGTTGAGTTGGAGATCACCAACTGCCATCAACAAAATGGTGTTCATGTGAGCCACAAAAAAAAAACGGCCTTATTTTTCCAATGAATCCTGGTTGTTTAATAGGGATCCTTATGTCATGGTTTATTGTAATCCTCCCGTAACTGGGTAGTTTTTCTCATCCCCTATATACACTAAACAACCGTTTGGGCCCTTTTTTCATCGCTCATGTTCATAGAAACTACTGTTTCTTCTGCTTCTTTCGGATACCTGAAAAAATTTGAGACTAACATCCAATGCTCAATCCATTTGGGGGCCAATTTTTGTTGCTTTTTTCCGACCAAAATGGTTCCAAAGCAAATCATAGGATGAAACGAACGGGAAAATGCTGGGGCAGAAAGCCAAAGTGACCCTTTTTTTCATAGACAGTGCACTCCCTGAAATTAACAGTTCGCCACTGAAAGATTGTGGTTAGGAGACTTGAGAATGAAACATTTTCAGGTGAGAGCTGTTAGGTTCAGGGAGGGTAGATGTTTACATTATAGTAAGTCTTGCTGAAACATCTTGTTATTGGATGTTATTGGTGACAGCAACACCCAACGCAACACCTAACAACAACCTCCACACCTGATGTACTAACGCCATGCATCCGCAGGCCTGAAAATTTTGACGAGTGAAAACAGTACGTGTACAGCATGGTTCTTGTAAGTGAGAAGACTTGATAGTAGGTACAGGATAAAATGCAGCATTACTTCAAATGAGTATGTAAATAATGAACCATGATTGCATATATCTATACACAATCGAATTGCTAATATATATATATATATATATATATATAGTATGCAAAACAGTGATCTTTCTATTGCCAACCAGAACACTGCTAGGGCTATATCAGTTTCATCCTATCCTATGCTGATTAGTAAAATAGGGATGTCCATGGATGTCCTAAAATCAGCTATACTCGGTGGAAAAGACCCAAAAAATCTTGCTAGTTACACCCCCGAAAACTAACCTGTCAATGGGAAATCACCAGTCTTAATAGGAGACACATCTTCAAATGGTTGTTTTTCCATTGTCATGTTGGTTTTTTGGGGGTTAATCATCCCCAACATGAATCAACCTCAACCTTTTTTTGCCCCCCGAGCTCAAGTGATCCAATCTAAGTACTAGTATTGAGGTACTGACCCCCATGCACAGGACCTCCATAAAAACCCCGTATGACCACTTTCCCAAGGAATTCCCGAAGCATCACCGGTGATTCCTACGGCTTAGGTGATGGTGATTTCTTTGGGCCCTGGAAAAAATTAAAGTTTTCTGGGAAGGTCCAATTCCAACCCAGTCAGAACGACGATATCCACAGAATTCCAAACCACCCCACACCCCCCGAAGTGCAAGATAAGTCATGATGGAAATCCAAGGGTGCCCGCCAATGCCATCCCCCCGAAGTAAGGCCTTATTTTTCGGGATTGTTAACCACCATCATCCCCTATTCGGGCGGGTGTAACCACCATCATCACCTGATTATCAGGTTGGTTTTTCTTTTGGTGCTTTATCGGATAAGGATGAAAGCCCCTGGGGCCAAAAAAGTATCGGAGGGGCAAAAATAGGTGGGAAAAAAATAAACGCCCGGATACTTTCCGTGAAATACTGGTTGCTTAATAGAGATCCATGTGTCATGGGTGGATAGTATAATCCCACAAAAAAAACTCAACAACCAGAGTCTTTTTCATTTCTCAAGTGGGAAATCAAAAAAATAAACATCTCGTCCCCATCGCCGGTTGATTCCGACCTGCAGCCAAAACAGGAACCACATCTTGACCAACATGATGACTTCGTGCCTGTTCAAACAACAGATCCAAAAATCCCAATGTGTAGGAGGCTTGGACAAGAATGATGGTTTAAACACACCATTCAACTGTTTCCATGGTGGGGATGCTGTAAGTTAGAGCGTCCCAAAAAGAAAAAAGAGAAGAGAACAACTAAGGCAGGTTTAAATAGAGTATAAATAGCCTGATAGATGGGGAATTGGGGTTATAACCTCCTAGAAGTGGAGTTATAACCCTACTTATAACTGCCAGGGCCGACTTTGTAGAAATTCTCCAAGTTCAGGCACCTTTGAAACGGGTCAGAGGTTGTCATGAAACTTCTCAATGAAAACCTGTTCTGAAAAAAATCTCGAAAGCTCCGCTTTTCAGGACTTCATGATTTTCCCCACACAAAAATCAAGAAAGGGCAGTTTGTGGAAAGATGTTCGATAAAAAACTTTGCACACCTCTCTGCAAACCAGCTGGGATTCCCGGATTCAAAATCAGTCATTTACCAACAAAGAACCCGTTCAGCATATTCCTTACTTAACAAAACAAAAAACATAGCATGTGCAATTTGTGGCTTCAAATGGTGCTCTGAAATCGTCATGTTTTCTAACTCCCTCCTAAAAAATGATTCTGGACATAGACGTCGACGTTGGTAAATGCAGAAGAAAAGCGGGTTCAAGTTGTTTAGTAAATCGGATATGGCCCACTTATAAATGGGATATATTCGGGTTATATCCCACTGATCCTAACCTTTTGCAACCTTCCTGGGACATCCAAGTACCAGTTATAAATGGAGTTATGAGACCCCAATAAATGGCTTTAGCTGGGGGTTAGTTCACCCCTATAAGTGGAGTTATCATCCTACTTATAACTGCTAGAGGCCCAACTTGTATGCCTTGATATTTTCTCCGATAAAAAAAAACGATTCACAAATCAACATTAGATGCACCAGAATGACAAGGTTTCTCATGTTCACACCATCAAAAATTCCGCAGTGAAAATGAAAGAACATCAGCTAATTGACAACTGTTCAACGACCCATCCTCCAGTTCGTGAATAATGAACCCGACAAATTGAGATCCTGTAAAGTCCCCCAATGTTAAAGCTTGTGCTTTTTGGGATCCCTATAAACCACAAAAATTGGGGTCGTTTTTCAACCAGAACCTATAAGCCTCTTTGAGGAGGATGGTTTTTGTATATATACACGGTGGAATTTGGGGGGGATGTCCATATGAGAATGAGAGAACCAGATCGACATTTCAAAAAACATAGAAAATCAACCGGAAGATTTTGAAACATGGATGAAAAAAATTGTCTAAATACATATGAATACTAACCACTGCTTACAAAAATCTGTGATTTTGTTTTGTTATCTTATTGTCCAGGTAAGTAACAACCAAATTCCCTCATGTGTTTTGCTTGTCTAAGACAGAGGATGAGTTTCGTCTGATTCAAATTCCCTTTGAAAAAGTGTGGATTTGACCAACAAATAGATCTTTGGGCCCCTCGAAGATCCATTTTTCACACCCTTGAGCAAAACTGAAAATATCCACACTTGAGCAACGTAAACAAAACCGTGTTGTCATTCCATTGAATCCTGATTGGTTCATATGGATTCTTATAATGGCATATGAACCAACCCCCATATAACTGGGTTGCCCTCCATATCCTCCATGCAGCAAATAACCAGGGTACCCTGGTAATTGCTCGATTGGTTTCGAGGAGAAACATCGACCCGAACTACCAAGTTTTGGGTTCCAAACCGTTAGTTTTCAGGAGTGTACCCCACTTCCCCCTATCTGAACCCTCCCCGATGCCTTCCTTCGTTGTTGCGGGTAGTTGACTTCGCCACACTCAGCTGAGCCTTTCGAAAGATTTTGCAAGATTTTCCTGCCACTTTAGGATAGATGTACCTGGAACCTGTTCATCCTCTATTTTGGTGGTTAAACCCTCCGAAAGGGAGGCCCTTTCATTCAAAACAAAGGTCATTTGGGTTGGTAAATCATGGGGTGAACTTGAACGGTAGCAATCACCATGGGGTTTTGTTGGATTCAAATGGTGGCAATGTACAAGTAGCTGTTTTTTGCGTTGAACCCTAGGCTTCCAAACACCTTGTGAGGAGGCATCTGGACCCAAAAACATACCTAAAACACTTTTTCAGGAGGTCTTTGGAAGACTAGGGGAAGTATACTAGGTATATCACCACAGTTTTTTGTATGAATCAACCCGAAAAAAGTCATGTTTGGAAGGAATTCACCAATTTAATGAAATTGTTGTTTTCGGTCTGTCAAAATGCCAACAGTAGCTTGAGCCGTGTTACCATGTGGAAAGGGAACGGTACGTATATGATGTTAGTAGTCGTAATAGTATATAGTATCATGCATATGGCAAGCATCCCCCCGAAAATTAACGTCTGCCCCACAAAAGGCACCATTTCAAAAGGAAATGGTTCATCTTCCAGTCCCATTGATTTTCAGCAGATATCTCTCTAGTTTTCGGGGATAAGTAGTATATGGCAAGGTACGTACCCTTTCCCCGGCTTCAGATTTCTGTACCCCATCGTCTTCTAGCTTAACTCCAGGAATGAATTTTCTGAGTGCCCTTTTCCAAAAAGGCTGAAGGACCACAGTGTCCAACCACATCTGCCACATAGGCTACTGGAAAAATATTTCGACATCTGCCAGTTGAGTCCAAACTCCTTAGGGGATAGTCATCCTACTCCTAGGCAATCCTTATAAGGGTTAAAACCCTACTGTACTTAATTGGTTTATATGAAAATCCTCCCTTATTATGGAAATCATAGGACTTTAGACCTACAGCTCATATGAAAATTAGGGTGTTTGTGGCTTTTTTAAAGACCCATATATGTGTGTATATACATTTAAAAAAAATAAATATATATATATAGACATATACATAGGGCACGTCTCTAAGCCGTATTTATGCAAGCCACCCACCAAACGGTCCGGTGTTGCACCTCATCCGGCGAGGTAACTGGCGAGCCGGGCCCCCGGTGCTCAAGGTGCTGCGAGTGAGGTGCTGCACCTGACATGAGGCATGGTCATGGGCAACCCTCATGAACAACGGGAAAGAAAACAAACTGCCGGGCTTTACCACTCAGTTTTTTTTGGATCAAAAGTGAGGTACCTCCCAAAATTCTGGGCAAATGATTTTATATATACTCTCCAAAACTAACAGCAAACAAAAGCCCCTGAAAATAGGCCGGAAATTCATCTTCCAACCATTCACTTTTAGGTACGAACTTTGCTGTTAGTTTCAGGGAGGGTAATGAATCCCATCTGATTCTAACCCGAAGTAAAAGAGGCTAGCGGCGGCTAGGATCAAAAACGCCTGCAATAACCTAAACAAACCAGAGTTAATGATCATGACTTCCCTGTTCATTGTTCATGTGTGTATTAATGTCGGTTTCCAAGACCCATAAACAACACACGATACTGCGTTTGTGCGAAACCATCTCATTATAGGGTGACATTTCAGCAGCATCATGGAGAAAGCATCAGTTTTGTCCCTCCATGAAGCAGATTGGGACACCGATCTGCGTTGATGCAATGAACTGTTGTTTTCAGTCTTCTTGATGCATTTCACCCCACTTAGTAAGTGGTTAGGTAAGGGGATAAACCACGCCATTTTTATAACTGCAGTATACTAACCCTACTTGGGGGACTTACTAACCATACTTATTATGTTGTTAATCACGTACTAGATTCACAACTGGAATTGGTTGACAATGACACGATGGCACCGTATGTGTTAGGGTCCAAATGTCCATTGCTTTCCATGTAGTAGGGGTTGGTTCATCAACCCAATAGTAGGGGTTCATATACCCGGTATCAGGATTTCCTATCAAGAGTTGGATGACCATTCCCCAATATTAAACGACTTTTGACCATGGCAGCATATGTAATCATACCTTCCTTGCCTGCAAGTTATATTACGTCCAGCAACTTTACCTCTGCGCAAACCTGGACTCCATATCTTAGCAGTGACCAACACCGTGGGAATAGTTGCTGGTAGCTAGGGAATCAAAAACTACCCAGTTGTATAGGGATTATACTAAGCCGTTATAAGGATCCCTATCAACCGACCAGGATTCAATGGAAGGTAACAAAGGTTTGGTACACTGCTCATCTGAGTTTACATCATGTTGAAGCCAACACTTCGACTTTCCTGATCATTTTTGACATGAGCCACGAAAAAAAGGAAAAACTCGTACTTTCCATTGAAGCCTGGTTGTTTAATGGGGATCCTTATAAATGGTTGATTTCAAAATCCCCACAGAACTGGGTAGTTTTTCATCCCCCATATAAACCCAAACAACCAGGTTGTTTTTTTTCATGGCTCACGTGATTTAATTAGATTTTAATAAGAACTTCATCCGAGTTCCTGATTCCCCCCCAAACCTTGAGGGGGACAAGCTCGCTGCTGCGGCTCGAAAAATTGACGGAGAATTGACGTGTTTTTTGGAGCCAAAAAAAAATCGCGGTGATCTCAAAATTTCTTCAGATCCGAAAAATATACACATGTCATAACAAACAATGCGTCACAATATGGACAGTAAGAAATCCCCATAGTTTGAAGCACGGAAATGTTCCTCTTCCAAATCATATCATTTTTGAAGTGTCTTCGTGATGGATCTGTTGGGCATCGTAGTTGTCGCTCCCACTGGGTGTTATCATGGCTGGTCAACCTACCCCCCGGCGCAGAATAAGGGGTTCATAGCCAGCCTTGTTAAGGAAAACCAATGGGTTTTCAGAAGCCCTGCTCATAAGGCCTTATCTATTTCTGGAAGGGAAGCTACGTGGCGTTACGTGGGGGGGGTAGATTGACTATGGCCAGCCATGATGTTAGGTGGTGGTTTGTTGAGAATCAAGCTCTGTTTGTGGAAGTCAAGGACTTGTCCCAAAAAGGTACGGTTGGTGGGCTGTTTACTCCAGTTGTTGTTGTAGGGCAAAAAAAACTCCACTGATTATAGGGGTTATATCCACAGTTACCCATTTATATTCGGCCATTTATAGGGGAGGCATTGGCTTTGTTTGGTTATGCTCAATTTGCAGGGGAGGTTGGTAGGTTTTTGAGGGGTCACCAGCTGTATCTTCTGTACATGTTTTGACATAACTCGATTCATGAGGCGGCTGTGTATGATAGAAAACACCACACCCAAAACGAGTTGGAGATGTAAGTTGTGCCATTCAAGGATGTTGGTTAATGCAGTTGCTGCTGTTTCTGAACTAATTGTTCACTATGGTTCTTAATCCACTGCATTTGATAATTTAGGTCAAAAACCCTTACCAAGTTGGTTCTATGACAGCTTACTACTTTCTAAGTTACATGAATGGCCTAATTTCAAAACAGGAACCTGCAACGAAAAAAAAGCATTTAAAAAAGCCAAATGGTTGACCTTCAAGTCAAACCGGTTGACACCAGTTAAGCCAACTCTTTTTTCGAACTTCAGCGTGAAACGGATCTCAATAACCTTGTTTTTTCAATGGCGAAGAAGTCTTGAATGATTTTTTCGTACGGCTCTTGAGTCGGGAGGCTAGGACGGAGCTGGCCGTCCGCAAGAGGTGGTGCTGCATCTGTTTTTTATTTAACAAAAAAAAGAATGCAAAATTTGGGGAAGCAGTCTGATGGCAAAAAAAGTGAAAAAAAACAAGTATGAAGTGAAGTGGAAACATGCCTTATTGAATTTTTTACTCAGCAATTGGTGCACTAAATTTCACTGATCAATCGAGCGACCAAGGGAGGGATTTGCTTGGTCTCTTTTGGCGGCTTGAAACCTGCGGCTTGAGGGTGTTTTTTGGGGGGAAAAGCCCAAGATTCAGAAAAACGCCTTCCTCATAGGGAAAACAGGAAAATGCTTGGGATGGAGGGGAGCCCTTTAAAGGGGGATATATCCAATAAATACCCAGAAAACCCTGGTTTTGCAACCTATCTGTGTTATAAATCAATGTATTAAAGCAAATAATCATTGTTTTGTTATCCAGGTGGTATTCCTTCACAAAAAAAGAGGTCCGAATTTGCTCACTTCCCAAATTTCTACTAGCTGAATTCAGGGGAATTTTGGGGGGGAAGGCATTCCCTTCCTTAACCCACCATTTGTGGTGACCTGAGTTCGCTATACTTTGCCCCCGTTTTTTTTCCGGCATGTTTTTTTAACGTCACCTTGGGGGGACGGCAGGTCGGAAATTCCAGCAAACTTTCATCACACAAAAATCGTCAAAAACACGATTTTAGGGCATGTGGAGCTCACATGTTTTCACTAAACTCTTGGAAGCCGTTTTGGAGCTCAAGACTTTTCCACGACTGAATGGAAAGGTGTGGGAATGCGACCATTCCAAAAATTGGACCCTCAAAATCTCATGATGTTTCTTTTTTCATAACATGTGTTGACTTGCTACTATACACCATGGGCCCCCAAAACCTACATCTTCAGAGGTTTTTATGGTAAATAACCTGGTTTTTACGTGGCCAACACAACACCGGCCAATTTTTCATGGTTTTGGGGGCTCGTGGCATGTACACTTCAGACTTCAATACCTTTTTTGGGCCTTCCATTTTATCTAGGTCGACACATCCACTTTCCAAAGGGACGGGGCGCGGAAGAGTTTTCGTCGTGAAGTTACCCAACAGATTCTCAAGATAGAAATTCCCCGAAAATTAAAGCAAAGGGCTGATACTGCATCTTTTGAAAAAGGAAAAGAGAAAAGATGGATTCCTAGTTGAGCAGCGGCAACAAAACCCTTATGGAGATTCCATTGAATCTGGGTTGATTGATAGGGATCCTCTATTTCATTTCATGGCTTATGAAATAATCCCTATATATAACTGGGTAGCTTTGGATCCCCTATATGCAGCAAATAGCCAAGGGTCTAGTGCGGCTAATCAAAGAATAGCAGAGGGGCTGTGTCATATCTAGAGGGGCTAATCAAAAATATCAGATCTGATACGTGAAATCGTTGCTGGTCACAGACAGAATAAAATTGGCCTGTACATGAGTGTCTTAGAGTCAGTAAGTTTGTCATGAAGCCATTTCGGAGACTGAGATGACATGTAAGTGTAAGCTGCTACAATTTCTACCCTCCTTTTGTTCCTTTTTGTTGTTCATCTGGTTGGTGCTCAACCCTCATCGTGTTGCTCATTTGCTCGCAATTTATTAGGGAAAATGGTCATCCAGTGCTCATTTGCTCATTACGATACCCACAGCCCAGTCATATTTTGTTGAATGTTCATCAGATTCCGCAGATTCTGCTAGATCATCACAATCTCAAACGGGCGTCTCTGAAAACTCCACGTTTCGGTCGCATGGCGGCAATGTCGAAGTGACCCAAATGGCACTTATAAGAAAACATGTCACTCTCCAACAGACTGGGATACTCTCCCGGTGAACTAACATAGCCATAGAAAATCCCCATCTTTCCTACACAACTGCCATCAAAATGGTGAGCATCTTCCATTGCTATGCGAGCTCACCGGAGTGTACACACCCAAAAACAAAAACCTATTACCTAAAAATCACTCAAAATGAAAAAGGAGAATCATTGGGGAACAAAGCCCCACGAAACCATTTTCCCCATCCAACTGATCATCCAACTGTGCGAAAAGAGGGCGCATTTGTAGCCAGCAAAAATTTGGAGTAAAAAATTTGGCACAGAAACAAAGTCGTGTGGTTCAGTGAACTCACAAGTAACCTCTTTCAATCGGGAAAAAATTATGACACACACCCCTGAAAACTAACATGACATTGGAAAATCCCCATTTTCAATAGGAAATACATGGAGGATTGATTTCCCATTGTCATGTTAGTTTTCGGGGGTGTAGATTCCAAAGGAATCCAGGGACCACCCAAGCACGTGGGACCTTCATGGGACCCTAATCCTAATTACTCCATATACCGCTCCCATAAAGAGTCCCCTTTGAAGGGAATGGGATTTTTGGATGGGATGCTCATGCCTATTGGAGGTCCCACTCTTGGAGGGTCCCTGGCGAAATCTCCAAGACATCTCCAACGAACGGAACCCGCGAAAAAGAGACCGCGGAAAAACCTACAGTAAGTATCCAAGAACTCTCGCAACTTACTTAGGGCTCCATTATTAGTCAGGTCCCATAAAATTGTTTGATGGAAAGTATCTTTGAATCAGAATTAAAAGACTAAATGACACAATGTGTCAAACTACCTGAGCTACCTTTTTTGGGGGGGCATTCACCATGTCTTTGTGGAGAGGGAGGAATATGTACAATTCACCCTTCCTTCATTCTGGAAAGACCTTCCACCTGACCATGCATCCATAAGTTTCACCGGTTACACCGTGACACCTAATTTGCTGGAAATATATCCTTTAGACTTGTACTAAAATCAGGAGCAAACCTTAAAACTTTAAAAAAAACACACACACTTGAAGAAATTGAGTGAAAAGAAATAACCTATTCAATTACCCTCCAGTAAACAAACATGGCAATACATCTTCAAATCTTCAAATCGTCCATTTTCCGTTGCCATATTAATTTAGACTAGTCCATTTTGTATGTGTTCCAACCCGTCCACTTCGACATTTCGACCTTTTCCGCCACTCATCTATCAGCCGCCATAGGGGACGGACGTTTGGGTGAAACCGGGGGCCAGATTCCCGAGCAGGGAAAAATGGTATTGACGGGCGACCTCTGAGAAATCTGTTGGAACAAAAAATGACTTGCGATTTGGTAAGCAAGCAAGCCTTCCGCACCTGTTTTCTAGTTGGGTGGCTGTTTTCACCAATCCCCTTTGAAGAAATAGGCGCGTTCGTCAAAATGGGTGGGTTCATCTTCCGCAAATGTTCGGGGTGAAAATTTTAAAAAAATGTTTTGTTTGAGTTGCCACCACCTAGGTTTAAGGTGGTTTAAGGATGTACTGTACCCCTTCCCAAAAGAACGCCCAAAAAAAGAATGCTTCAAGTACTGGACAAAAATGAGACACTTGGAAGGACTTTGGACTCTTAGGGAGAGAAGTTCATGTGGTTGGAAATAATCAACCTGGCAGTCCAAAAATCATGAAAATTAAATGGTCGGCTGCCGAGAAGAGCATTATTTTAGTACTGATAGATAATCAACAATTCCGGGGAACTATGTTTCTAACGGACTTCGTAAACTTACAGGGATCATCTTCGGTTTCCCACCTGACAAAAAATCTTGGGGATTGTAAACCTTGTACCAAACTCTAGGTAGTCACTGGCTCCACAATTTTGTCAGAACAAGTCAAACTGGATTTTGACTACTGATGTCTGTTGTCCCCAAGCTAGATCATAATGGATTCTCCATCTTATTCAACCACTCCTTTAGAGCAATCAAGTGCTGCATTTCTCATGAAAGAACTTGTTAGTGCTAAAAATGAGTCCGGTCTGCTAATGGTCAATTGTTGGTTTGGGGCACCATGGTTTGGGATTCTAAGGGTACCCCACAGTAACACTCCCTTTCATAAGAAGGGGATCCCAAATATCCAAACCACCAACCCAAACCAACAATTCACCATTGGCTGATGTTCAAAACATCAAAATAAATGTCCTCCTTGAAACGAACAGTTTTTGCCATTGAAAGTAGGCCTAAAGGCCCCAAAGGGAAACTAATTACTCTTCCAACCATCCATTTTCAGGTGCGAACTTGCTGTTAGTTTCAGGTTTCGGGTCTTCTTCTTCCCATCATGGAAGTGAAACAAATGGACGACCACTCTATATATACATGTACCCTGCCATATATCCCCTACAGAAATCAACAATCCAACCAGAATTCATGGTTTATGAACTAATACCCAAATAATTGGGTACCGTAAGGTTTCATCCCCAACAAAAACACAAAAAACAGGGTGGTGTTTTGGTCACTGCTAGCCATAATGGAGCATAAACAAATCACCTTATTTGGGTGTACCCGGATTGGTAAGAGGAATTGGGCAAGTGGGATCACTTCACCACCACACAAGAATATCTCTTAAGATTGCTGAGCCCCGGAACAAAACTTGTATGTATATATGTATATATATATATATATATATGCTATATGTAGTATATTACAAGTTTATAGCTGACAAAAAATGCCTCGTAAGTAACTTCAAAAATTATCTGGTTGTTGTTGGTCGCCACGTCCTGTCCTTTTTTGGGCCCAAAAGAGAAAACATTCCGCTTCCGATGGCGAAAAGGCACAAACATAGGCTTGACGACTTTAGGCTACTCCTCTGGATCTTCGTGCATTGCGGGTTTCACCTCCCCATTTCTCCATGGGTCTGAATGGCTGAGCTCTGAAGTTTGTATCCTTCATCAAAAAACGGGAACTTTTTGCAAGGAAAGTTGCCTGCAAACAAAAAGCAGGCAATGGGGTAATGATGATTTCTTCCTATAAAGGGAATTACTCTGGGTAATTTATGGTAAAAAACCTGGAACTAAGGCCATTTTGGGTAGGCTTCCCTGCGCTCTCCGACTCGGTCACCGCTGCCTGTGGTCCGCAGGCAACGTAAGTCCAGAAGGGCTCAGGTACTGGTGCCTTCGCCATCACAAAGATGAAAACAGCCCCGAAACCCCTGAAATGCTTTTCGCACAAGAGGACCGGAGCAACCCTGCACTCTTCCAGCATTCGATCAACCGCCAGAATGTGTGCATGAGGGATTTGTACATGCAAACAACACACCCACTTTCGGTAAGAGACCCCAGATGGCCTTCTTTTGGATGTGTGAATTTTGCTACCCGTCGACTTCAGAATGGCTTTGACATACGAAGTAAAATCAGTAGCAATGTCACAAAAATCGATTTCGTCAAGGTCTGAAATTTGCAACTTTCGCCAACTTTTGTCCGACTTGTTGCGAACGATCCCAACCTCTCTTGTTGTCTGTTGATAAACCAAAAGCAATTGATGACTCGACAACCACATTGGTTTTCCCTCCGGTGCTTGCAGCAGCGTCCAAATCCAGTTATAGACATCCCACGCAAAAGTGCCAAAAGATGGATGAAGCTCGATCTCTGATGGAACCACTGTCAGAACTGTGAGTGGGATCTCCTGTTGTTGGAATTCGTCACTGCTGTTGTCTTCCGAAGCGTCTGCAACCTGTACATTGTCAAGTTGTGCCCAACGTTTCGACTCCTGTTTGCGAAGATCCTGTTTGCAAGAGACAGCTCGAACCCCAATCTGTATGAAGTGTCTGTGAAGATCATTTCTCAACTTCTGTGAGGATTTCCGGTGATCCATAAAACACTCCCACAAAACCAAAGTTCCCTCCGGTAAAAGCGTTCTGCCGTCTGCAGCACAAACATCTGCCGCTTCGTTCCCCGAAAAGGCCCAAGATTCAACCAAACTGTTGATTTGCTCGTGATCTTGATGGGATGAAACCTTCACCACATCTTGCCAGCTCCCCAGTTGGAGGGCACGAACTGCCAAGTCAATCAAAAGCTGTTTCAAATCGTGGTCAGTCTCATGAGCTACTATGGTGGGGAAAATGCGGAGGACACAACTCTTTAACAAATCAAAAACCTGTTGGTTACCAACCCAAATCCAAAATGGTTTACCCTGGGCTATGCCAAATCTTATTGCTGCGGCTGCAGCGTATGCCTCTGCACGAAAGATGGTCTGGAGGAGCCCTGGGACTGGGCCTTTGGCTACTTCATGAAAGATTTGTTGGGGACCCTTAAAGTCTGAACAAACTACCCCCCACGAAGCAATTCGCAGCTCCGGTATGGCTGGAGCCAAGCAACTACCATCAGTGAACAAATGAATGTTGTCCATAGAAACCTCTAACGATGCGATGTTACGACTACAGTCTGGTATTTGGATTAGGCATTGACGAAATTCTTCAAAGGCAGGATGATAAGTGATCCATCCATGTTCAATGGTGCAAGGTTCAAGAGAATCAAGCTGGCGGAATGAATCGGATGGGAAATTGTTCCTACACTCTTGAAAAAAGGGGCACTCCCAGTGGCGGTGATGAATGGAATCCGTGCAATCACACCATGGGCACGAACTGTCAACGAAGTTCCCACTAGCAAATTGTTTATTCCTCGTGAAGAAGGTACCATTCATGACTGTACGTAAGAGGCCCTGATGTTCGAAATCCAAACGAGAAAACTCAGCAACACTGGAGGCAAAATCACACCTTTCAAGGCCTGAGAAGCCTTCTCTGGTGGACACAGTTGTGGCGATCCGTTGAAGCCATGCGTCAATTATCCTTTGTTCTAGGAGTTGAATTGGGGCATTCAAGAGGTGTAGCCTATGGCCCTGATGATCTTGAATCCAACCATCTGAAATCCACTGCCACCCTAACGCAAAAATCCTCATGAGAAAGATGCCACATGGACCTGGATTGAATCGGACCGGGGCAACTTGTGTGAGGTAACCTAGCAATGGAAATGCATTGTCTGGCACACAGAATCTCCTAAAAGCACGAATGGTGGTGTTGATTGCATGGAACTCTGGATCTGCTTTAGGAGTCAAAAGTCCAGATAGCTGAAGGTGTGGACTTGCTCCAGGACGATCACAACTCAACGCTTGCATTGCTTTGGTTCTCAAACTATCAAACCATGCGTCTTTCAAGAAAACCCCTGCGATACCATGCAAACACTTAGGCCATGCTGCAACCTGAAGGGCAAGGACTTTCTGGTAGGTTGGAGCAACGCTCCGTTTGAGCTTTTTCCAAAAGAAACTACACCCACGAATCCTATCAACCACAGTGTAATTGGTAGAGACTTTGGAGTAAGCCAGGTGTCCCCCCAAATTGCGAGCGTGAAGCTTAACTGGCAGCGGGCCCTGACGAAGGCGTTGTCTAGCCTCATTGGTGGTACCCCACACAAAGCACTTCTTAAGATCAAGGTTTACTTGCAGGGAGTCTGTGAAGGTTTGGACTGCATGGAACCCTGAAAGAGTGTCTTCTGCGGTGGGTGAAGTGAATTGCCAATCGTCCACGTAACTCCACGGGACCACACTCGGACAATCCTGGGATATGGCGGCTGTCATGACAAGGTTTATCAAGTACATAGCCACTACGCTTAGTGGGTCTCCCTCTGGAAATCCACTGTTGGAACGAATAGCTGGACTTGAAGCTCCGGAGACAACGAAGCGGCGCTCAAGTTGGAGGAGACCTTTTTGCCAAGGGACCCAAACTCTTGTTGGGATTTCCAAAGCGGCTGCTATGGCAAAAACTGGTATCCTTGGAAGTTCATTGAAGCATCTTTGGATATCAACGGAAAGCCCAGTGATGGGCCGTTCTTCGTATGCATGATCTTCAACTAACGAGGCAAGCTGGAACCAAACATGTGCGGCTTCCTTACGAGGTCTGCTGCCTATCAAAGAATCGGGGGTGATGCAGTCTAACCACTTCAGAAGTTGACGAGTACGTATGCTACTCCAAACCCGATAGACAAAGCTCAAGACACAGATTGGCCTGTAATTTGCGACTGTCTGCGAAGACTCACGTTTCTCTAGGGCTGATACGAGGCCAACTTGGATTTGGCTTGGCCATGCTTCACCGGCCTCGACGTCATTGATGAGGTTAACAAGTTCGGCCGTACACTGATATGGCATTTTCAAGAGGTCAGTTCTAGCGATCCCGTCTGGACCAGTGGCCGAATGAACCTTCTTGTGACGAACTGCTTGAAGCCATTCTTCGACTGAGATTGGTTGGATTTGGCAAGGAGATGTTGGTTTTGGAAGTACTTCACATGCCTTTGCAACAAACGAAGTCCATCGGTCGGCATCTGTGAAGGTATGCTTATTCCAAATGGTTCCCCAATGATTCTCAAATTCACCAAAGACCTCAGAGAGAGATCCACACAATTTTGGTTGTGTGAGGAGGTCCCCAACTCCCAAACCTTGGTCATCAGGAAGATTTAAGACCCCGCTTATGATCTGTGCAACGAATGATCCCATGCGGACCAAAAATCGGCTCATGGACATCGAGAGAATCTGCTGGGTATGATAAATGCAAATGATCACTGGATGATGATTCAACGACTGCACTGACCTGAGTGACTAGGGTCTGAACAGGGACGGCTTGTGGTCTTGCGATGTCTCTATAGATCCTGCTGGGATCTTTGAAGCGAGCTTCTCTCGCCTGCTTGACTCGGTGGGTTTTCAAGATCTGTTCAAAGTGACGAAACTCAGCTTCAAAGTTACGAAAGATTAATGATGCGTCTGAGTATGTAGGGATTGCTGCTGGGATAACGGCTGGGGCTTGCGCCCATATGATGGATCTTGCCTGCCACCATTTACAAAAACCCCTAGGAAAACCCGATGCACAACGAATGCTGTTCCAGAGTGAGAAGGCATGATCTACCTTGGATGCTGTGGTGCTTGCTGTTGAGGCTAAATTGAGGAAGCTTTTCAATCGACGAAGTTGGCGAAGCCAAAGATAGTGTTGGAAATGTTCACCTGTAAATGATGGATCACAAACACTGCCCCTATCTTTCTTGGTTGGGACCGTCGGGAATCTTCCCCAAGTAACATCACGAGTGCATGCTCGGCCTTGTTGGTTTGGAAGTAGGCCGGGTTTGCCTTGGAGGCGAAGCGCATTGTCAGCTGCCTTTTCAGAAAGCTCCATGATGGTCTTGAGCCTCGAGTCTGAAGAACCATGTTTTGTTTGATCCAAGCTCTGGGGATCAATTTCATATGCTTCAAGATTTCCGCATTCTTCCCAAGGAATCGGGCACGGTTTTCGCCAAATGGGGATTGGCTCAAACTTTCCAAAAGGCCGAAACTTTGCATATAGAATGGCATGGTCTGCAAACCACGTGTCATCGGTGTGGACGCTCTCTGAATGTGGAATGAGCTCCGGAGAGATCCACATATAATCTCGGACAGTCTGTCCCTTCGATGTGAAGGAGATTGGACGCCCCCATTTCTGCCATGCGTATTCTTGTATTTCCACCCAACCTAATCTTGTCCACTCTTCTGTTTGGTTTAGGGATCGAATTTCTTGGTTGAAATCCCCGCAAATGACACGAAAACCCTTTGAGTCATGGACGATGCGATCGGTGAGCAGTTCAAGAAGTTCATCACTTTTGGCTTGGGTGGCAACACTTTTCGGGGCTTTAGCATAGCCATAGAAAGTCCCAATTTTTTTCCAATGGTTAGCACAACAAACCGCTCCTGCATGGATCCGGGCAGTATCTGAAAGATGTGCTGGCCATTGCGTTGACAAAGTTCTGCTTGGGTATGACGAAAGAAGGCCCACACCTGTGGCTTTTCCACCGATGCAGGATAGCGAATTAGACAAAGGGGGTGCTGGAGCACTTGCTAAGTAACGACGACGGCTGCACGGGTATTTGAGCTCATCTCTAAACTGAATGAGCCCTGGCTGAGACAAGTGGGTCTCTGTAGCACCCCACGCCCCAGCGGGAAGTGACTCTGCAATTTTTCCTTTTCCCAAAAGGCCACTCGAATTGAAAGTGCCGACGAGTGGAAAAAACTCTTCTTTTGGCCCTGGATTCTGGGCCTCCCCAAAACGAATGCAACACATCAAGAAGATGTAATTGAGCATGACTCGAAAAAATCCATGAAGAGGCGATCTTGGAACTTTGCCTTTACTCATGGAAACACCCCGAGAACGACGGCCTGTGGTGACAGGCTGAGTGCAAACAAAACTGTGGAGGAACGATAGTGGAGCACCTCCTTCTTGATGTGACTTAGATAGTCACTCGCCCCTGGGTTTCTTTTCACCCCGACCTAAAAGTCTTTCAATTTGCGAAAGTTGCTCGGACAACTTCTCATCTAAGTGCCTCTGGAGGGCACTGCCTTGGGAGTCCACACGTTGCTGCAACGACGTGATCTGGGCTGCAACTTGGCTCTGTTGTTGCACTTGCTGAGCATGATGCGTCTGAACAACCGTTTCAAGCGACGACAAACGATGCTCCATTTCAGCAATCCTATTCTCCTTGGCTTCTTCCATTTCAGCATCTTCGGACTGAGTGGAAGTTTTGGTGATCATGGCGATCTTTGCTTCAACCTTTTGATCGACAACCCTGCTGATTGCTTCAATGCTTGGGCCTGACGAACCAGTGGGGTAGCTTGAAAGGTCATTTCCACCTGTCTTCGGTTGCTTGTATGGAGACACATACGACTGCCATGCGTCATTCTGCTGAAGAGGATCTGTGCTTGACTGGGCATTTGACAATCCAGGCTGCTGCTTAAGGATGGCAATGGTCTTGGCGGATGCAACGATGTCGTTGGATGGTCGGGTAGTCTGCTTCCTCTTTTCAAGAGGGCTCACAAGGACGTCTGCGTGCTTCATTGTATAAATTTCGTAATGTGGAGGTTCGGATGCCTGGCACTCCCACAAAACCCCATTACCATCTGCACTGCGACCACGAGGTTGGCACGGTCGTGCCTTCCATTCCCATTGGCCGAACAGTTTGACCAAACTCGCACGTGTGGCCCCGTAGGGCATTGGCCCAACGATGAAAGTTGTCAAAGACGAGGCAGCGAGAAATGGGATTGAGGGCTTATGGGCCTCGTGCAGCTCTTGGGCATGGGCTGCTTCAGTGCGGATGCCAAATTTCTGTCCTGAGCGAGCTAAGCAAGTCCAATTTTCAGCAAGTTGAACCGAGGCAAGAACACTTCTCTTGTCAGTCTTGGGAATCCAGACCACACGAAAATCCAAATGTGGCTGTCTTCCAACATCATCTCTTGGTTCAAAGTATGTGGCATGATTGCCTGAGAGACTCAAGATATCTTTGATGTCAACCCCTGTTACCCGAAATGCGACGATGTACAACTCAGCCCTTTTTGGAGGTTGTTGTTTATCCAATTTGAGGCCTACGAATTGGCGATCCCAAACATCCAGAACATTGCTTTCTTGGCTGGATCCCCCAATCATGGCAGGTGTATTTTGGAGGATGTACTTAACAGGGTGTGATCTGAAATCATCCCAGCTGCCTTCTAATTCGTCACGGAAAACCAATGCACGAAAAACCGATGTTTGAACCTCATCAACACAATGCAACTGGGCTGGGACGTGTCGGCTAACTTCCGTGGCGCCCAACTGGATGAGCCGTGCTCTGGTGATTTGACTTCTCGAATTTCGCTGGGAATTGAATTACCTGCCCCACCCCTTCAACGCTTGGGTCTTGATGGTCGAGGACTAAAAGGCCTAACCCTTCCTGGCTGATAGGTCTGGTGAGGTTGACGTAAGGGCTAGCTTGGGCAGCGTTCGAAATGACGATCCCCCGTGATGTTTTCCCAATTGCTGACAGTTGGATTTGGCTAATCACTGTATCATTCCCTTGTTTGAAGACTCCATCTGGGATTGAAAGGTGATTGGGATGGAGTTGCACAACAGTAGGTGCTTGAGGGGTTTGCTTCTTCTTCCGTGACTTATCCCCTACGGCCTTTCCTTCAGCTGCCCTGTGTTTGATTGCAATCTCAAGTTCTGACGGTAACACGAGTTGCAACTTAGGAGTGGCTGCATTGGCTAACGATTTGAGCTCAAACCAAGGACGATTTGCTCTGAGGGCTTTTGCGACTGCAGTACGACCCAGCTTCTCAATGATGATGTCCGCTCTTGGCTTGCATTGGTCCTGCGGGACTGCATGATCTTTCAACATGTCCTCGAGCTGTGCTTCAAGGTACTCCTTGACTCCTCCAATGCGGATGCTTGAAGGTACGACGAGGGTCTTGGCAAGGTCTTGGACGAAAAGGTGATGCTCGAACATGAATCTCAAACTTGCTGCTGCTGCAATGGTGATGGGAGGAAACAAATCACCAAAATGCCTAGGCCCAAAACTCGAAGATGGATCGACAAGGATTCTGATGAGCCATCCGACAGTTTGAAATCTACAATCTGTCGGGAAAAGGTGAGGCAAAGCAATTCGTTGTCTGATCCCTGGGATTTGGCAATAGCGACACAATTCTTCACCTTCTTTTGATGTGATGAGGCGCACTGCGTTGTTTTCGGCAGGCACGAATGCAAACGGGATCCAGTGTTGTTCGAGCAAGATAGCGGACACAATTGTGCTATTTGCTCCAATGCATTGCTCTTGGCCTTGTTGAATCCACTGGTCAAGTTGCAATGGAAAATCATCAAACACAAGGGTGGTGAGCTCTTGGGCGAGGCCTGACGACGCAAGGAGGCTCATGTAGAAATCCATTTCATCCTTGGCGACCCAACTCTCTTGGCGAAACAACATTTGGATGCGAGGACATGGTTCATGGGAGGAGAACCATTGGCTTGGCTGACATGAATCATAGCAATCATTCTTCCTGAACTTCTCAGTGACATGAGCAACAATGTGTTGGAAAGGACTCGGGCTGTCTTTCAACTGAACCAGCTGACCTAGAGTGTCAACGAGGCGAACAGGGACCTGAGAAAGCTGGAGATTCTTCAATGCAATGTTGATGTCTTTAAAAGTAGTCCCTTTCTGGATTCGATGAAAACCTGGCAACACATCTTCAGGAAGTTGGATTCGGATGATGGAGCATGGAGGTTTCACTGCGTCCTCCATGAAACACGTCTGATGCTGCATCTTTGGATATGTCAACTCTGAATCTTTTGCCTTCGGGATCTTCAACGGGGTCTGAAGGTCCCAAGTCCAAGGATCTCTTCAAAACCCTTTCACTCTGATCGGATCGTTTTGCTGCAAAGGCGAAATGTCCACCTACTGACGAAAAACCTGTCGGAGCATCAGCGGTAATGGGAGCTGACTGCTTGTCTAAACCTTCAACTGAGAAAGGCAGAGTAGGGGAGATGTCACTTTGTTCTCCAGTTATGGTAGCAGCAATAAGATCCTCATCTGGGATATCTTCAACCGGTGGTTTAACCCCTGCAGAAATGCAAATGATGCAATCGTCATATGGACAGTCCCAAGAATGATCAGTATATCCATCATCAATCACGGGGCCCTTTGGGGATTCAATGTCATGTTCTTCACTCTCATGATCTTGGTGGTTATCCCCTGTAGCCTCAGTTGGGCTGGGAATTCCATCTTCGGATGCAACGACTTTTTCAGAGACGACTGGTGCATCAGGAATCCAATTTGGAATGACATTCTCCTGAGAATGGCCAACAACGAGTGCACGAAAGTCATGGACGAAAGCGGATGCAATCGGATGCTCTGCAAGTTCCGGAAGTACTGAGTCCCTGCTGACGAATGCCTGAGATGCAATGCCCCACAAAACTTCACTTGGGGTAGGAGGTTTCGGGATCCCATAGACATGATGGACGTGTTGGAGGAAATGTGAAATGATCCACCCCGAATGGAAAGGGGTGGCTTGCTGTCCCAAACCACTCAACGACAATTTGAGGTAAGGGGCCCATTGTCTATCGGCCTTGCATCCTGTAAGGATGGCCAATTCCCAGGGGTGTATATGTCTACAGGCATTGACCTTTGCACCTTGAACCTTGAAAGTCCATGGAAGGGGTAACAGGGCCCCCCACAATCCCTTTTCTTTAAGGCGTGCCAACGATAAAGGACCTGATCTGCATCCGCAGGGGCATCCCATTAGTTGATTACCCCACCCATGTAAAGCTGTGGCCAATGGTTTGTTGAGATCAATGACAACCTTTGAGATTCCCGAAAAGTTCTCAAAACAACCATACTCATAAGCATCAATGACAAGTTGATTGAGTTCGGTTTCAGGCCATGCTGGGAAAAGAGGAAGTACATGGCCAACTGTCGGACTTTTGGGAAAACGCGGCAGGGGAGGTATGGTGAACTTTGGGATCGTTGGATTTACGATCAAACACCACCATCTTTCTCTTCTTGATGGCCATAAGTGCTCTAAGTTCAAAACGACATCCGTGAACCAATACCCCGTAAGGCTACAAAATTGTTTGATCATGGCAATCACTTGGGGGTCTTGCCCTGATTCACCTACACACTCCAACAGGATTGCATGGGAACGAAGCATGAAGCCTGCGTGCAAAGCTCCAACTAACGATCTGGCCCTATGGTCACCTAACTTATTCTTATCACCCAATTTACTCCACGGCTGGCAACTGAAACCTGCAGTGAGGATGGACGACGCTGGATTGCAAGAATGGATCTGTTTCAAGGTGGCCGGCTCGGTGATGTCCCCACAAACTGTCTGTTGAAAACCATCTCTGTTGAGAAAACTCGTGAAGGATTCCCTGAGATCGTTTTTGACCCTGATGTCGCATCCCGCCGTTTCCAACCCAAATGACATCGCACCCAACCCAGCACAGAGTTCAGTCACCCCTGTGAGGGAATCTAATTGCACCGTCTGATGTGGAAGGACATGAGATGAATCGTCTACCCTGACTGTATGTTCGTCGCTATCCCAAATGACTTCCAGAAATGAGAATGCAACCGCTTTGGGGATGGTGCCCTGAACTTTGATGAATCGTTTGCTCAAAACCGACTTGACCAAATGCTTCAAACCAGTAGAATCCCAAACCACAGTCTCGCAAAGAAAGGAAACTTTCGATCCATGAGGGGTATCCAACCAGTTAGGCTCTAAATGCAAAAAGCCTTGATCCATGGCTCCACTACAAACCCCCCCGAATGATCAGCAGGCGTAGCTGCACTACTGACAAGAATTCGGGCCACGCAGCTGGGTAGGCTTCCCTTACTAAACCACCATTTGGGGTGACCTCCGCTGAGGTCGCTATAAATTATCCAGAATCATGACGTCAGTTTTAGACCGCCTGTGCCAGGTTTTGGGAAATCTCATACAGAATGTGTAAGCTTGGAGGGTAAGCATGTTTATCTTTCAGATGAATGTACCGTCACTCTGATTGTCTTGCAATAGAAAAACACAACCTCAAGCTTCTGCTTCACAAACAGTCAAACCTGTTTTGGGGGGAAGGCTCATAGTGGCTCAGTCATTGAAACTTCACACAAAAAGTCAGACTTTTGCTGTCTTCCCCCCCAAAAAAGGGGTGAAACAGAATCTTCTTTTTGCTTGAGATGATCGGGAAAGAAACTATACACTCATACTAAAAATCCACTTTGAATATGATCGATATACAAATATATACAATATAATGTCTGATTAACATAAATTAGCAATCAACAAATCAAACGGCCCATTGCACCCCCGAAAATTCAACGGCCCAAAATCACCAGAAAGACCTACCCCAAAAAAAGGCCGCAATCATCGACCCAAAACTGCGACCACCAGTTTTTGGGGGGTTCCGGGGTTGGTAGTTCCAGCCGCTCGTTGACGCCCCCCGCAGAGGACGTGTTTCATGGTTAGAAAATGGTCCCACGAATCAATCCAACGAAGGACCATTAGGATTCTTAAGGGGGGAGTGGTGGTGATTCCCCTAGTCTTCCCTAAGGTTCCCCAATCTTCCCTAGGAATCCAACAAATTCCAAATGAGGCACCAAAAAAAAACTTACTACTTTCCATTGAATCCTGGTTGTTTAATAGGGATCCTTATAATGGTTTATTATCATCCCTTTATAATTGGGTAGTATAATACCGTAAACAACCAGGGGCCCCTTTTTCATTGCTCAAATAGGGAGGCGCGACCCTTGCAATACCCGAAAGGTTTTCGAGTTTTGGTAACTCTCAGGTAGACGGCTCCTGAAGCGAGTTTTTAGCGTTGCGTATTGAAATGATCTGATTTCATATCAACCCCACAATGGCATATTGAAATGGAAATTTAAAGGCAGCATCCATATGAAAAGCGTATAGCATATGAATTGCAATGCAATTCAGGGTTTATTATATCTATTATGTATGTATGGCAAAGAAATCAAAGATGTCTAAGATGATGGTGATGTTTCAAGCCTTTGTTTTTGGGGGCCAAAAAGGGTGGAACATCACATATTCAACCAATCGTTAATTGTTGGTTGGGTTGTTGGTTTGGAATCCTAGGATCCCCTTCTAAAAGGGACTATTATATATACCACTGGTGATTGGGTTTCTTCCATCAACAGTATTTCGCGGGGAAAAAAAAAACACCTTGTTTGGATGTTGAAGGTTTGGTTTTTTCATAGAAACAATCCTAAATGATGTTTTCCGCCTGCAAGAGAAATACATCTGTCATACATCCCAAATGCTCCATTTTAAAAATAGTTGCCTACATGAATGGCCATTTATTTATGGTAAATTTAGTAGGTAAATATTCCATAGATGGAGCATACGGGAATGGGTGGGGGCGAGCTTGTATCAATGGAGTTTCCTGGTTCCCTTAATAGGTGGTAGGTGACATATAAGTCCCCAATTAGCAGTATATACCACTTATATACCACTTATAGTCCTTGCCTATTGGGTGATTATATATCACCGATCCCACCTATTAAGGGAACCAGAAACAGCTGTTGACAGTAGCCTTTAATGGAAGACTAACTCTGTCACTTGGGGATCAGTCTCCTCAACACGGAGCAAGAATTTTCGTCAGCCATGGGTTGATTCTATCCTCCCATTGAGTTGATTCTAGCTGCTTATTATGTATATCTATTATATATCTATATCTATAATCTATCTATCTATCTATCTATCTATCTATCTGTCTGTCTGTCTGTCTGTCTGTCTGTCTGTCTGTCTGTCTGTCTGTCTGTCTGTCTGTCTGTCTGTCTGTCTGTCTGTCTNCAAAACTTTCCCCCTATAGGACCGTCTTTTTGTTGGTACGTTTTCCGGTGCGGAAACAAGTCGAACTCCACAAAAAACACCAGTGGTCATTACATAACCAGCCAGCCCAAACAATGCACTATAAGGCTATCAGGAAAATCCCCAAAGATTACCATACATTATAGCCGCATCAAGTTTGACTCCCCAAAATGGAAAAAAATAATCCCTGAACGCTGTTCGGTGTGCTTTTTGTTGGTGGAAAAGCTCCAAATATCGGAGGTATAAATTCCACCAGCCCTCTGACCAAGCATTCTGGAACCCCCCTTCCTCCGCTTACAGGATAACCATGGTTCAGTGAAACATGGGGGGTATCTTGGATATACCCCCGCCACCCCGGATGCAATCGTCACCACCAGGATTTGTTAGTGAGGAATCCCAACCTAAACCTGTATTTGCCACGATAGCATCATGGGAGCATCATGGGTGGAGGGTAGACTCAAGGCTTCAATCCAATAAGATTGTTACCTTTTCAAATACCAGCCACGTTCTCCACTGAACCATGATTAAGGTAGAAAGAATAAGAAAGCACTGACAGATCTGACTGTTTTGCTAAAGGCAACTTCCAAAAATGCATAGTGTTGAACGAACAAAAATCATGAAGTACATCCCCGAAAACTAACATGGATACCCAAAATGATGGTTTGGAAAAGGTAGGCTCCTTTAAAATATGGCCATGTTTGGTATCTATGTTAGATTTCTGGGGTGTAGACTTTAGAAACTACAAGAAAAATGTTTTTCCAGAACAGCAAGCTGGTTGATGTTATTCATAGACACTCTGACCCACCAAAGTTCTTAGGGCGATTTCTTGACAATCTCCTTGGTTTGAAAACAAGGGATAATAGAATTCGGCAACAAATTACGATCATGAACCTTGGGAAAGAAATGGGCAATTTATCATAAATCATAAATCACTGCCATTTTGGGTAGGATTCCCTTACTAAACTTGAAAGGGCTGACCTGAGGTCGCTGTAAATTGCCAGGCCGGGAATCTGGGGTCAGTTGGAGTGTCTTATATCTGTGAATCACCAAATTCCACCAATCTAAGGTTGCTTCAACACACCTTTGGAACACACCCCTAAACCTTTGCCAACAGGCCATAAAGGGATTTTTTTCATAGTTGGCTAGGGGGATTGCCTGGGGTGTGCGGTATCGGGGTGTGTTGTATCTTTCTTGGAACCAAATATGAAGGTGTGAATCTCAACTCCTAACATCCAACTAATGGTTACACCCCTGAAGATGGAACCTGAAAATCAATGAAAATCAGCCCCCTGGAAAAGGAGAATTCCTTTTGGAAACCATCATTTTCAGGTTTTTATCCGTTAAACTTTGGGGGGTGTAGTTGTCGGTTTGGGGCCCGGTGGTTTGGATATTTGCGATCCCCGAAAATGAAAGGGATTGCTATTTGGGTGTACCCCTAGAATCAGAATGCCCCAAACCAACAATTCACCATTACCCTCCCGAAGTTTAACATAGCCCCTGAAAAGTTACCTTCCCAGTAGGAAAGTAGCCTTCCAACCACCGTTTTTCAGGGGCGAGCTGTTAAACTTCGGGGGTGTAGTTGAGCAATGCTGAGCAAAAACAAACATGCTTGAACTTTTGGTATCACAATACAATCTTTCAATGACGTGATGTCAAACGTCGCCCGGAAAAATCTACTGGAAGAGATCTAAAACCTTGCATTTGCCTTGGAAAAGGCAAAACATATTCTGTCAAATCGTGGAGAAAAATGGTGATTTACCATGGTAGGATCCGTAAAATATCGCCCAAAAAACAAATCCAAGAATATGGATGTGTGATTTGTGACTCTGAAAAAATGTACCCTCCAGTAAACTAACAAAATTTCAAACGGGAAAATCAAAAAAAACATCCACTACCAGGTGATTCAATTCGTGACCTTTTGATCCCCCAAGTTGGAAGTCACTTTTACCCTTGAAATTGGTCATGTTTCCCATCCCAAAAAGGGTACCAGCAGAATTGCCAGGTACCTTTTTTTCAAGTCATCTCAGCTTCACATCCCTCCCATCACTTGCTAAACCGCTCCCGACCCTCACCTCACATCACTGCGCAATTGCAGTGGCCTCACATCACCCCAAACCCCCCAAAAAGGTTGGCGATTTGGGAAAAATTTGCGATAGATACCAATAGGTTACGTAGCGTGAGATGAGGTAACTATATAAATTCATTTCAAGTATATAACTAACCGTCTAATTCCGAAAAAAAAAATGCATACAATATATTACAATATAACATACCAATTGTAGAAAGAAAGAAATTCTCATTCAATGGTAAAACATGCCCAATCCGAAACCGCGTTCTTTCGCCTTGAAAAGATGCAAAGAGTTCACCCAGAAAGAGGGGCATAAGTCTTTCAATTGAGGGAACCCTTCCACAGCTAAGTTTTTAGGGATTCAAAAAAAGTGGGTTTCAGCACGTCAAAGTGGGTTTCAGTGGTATCAGTTCTTATAGATCACTCAAATTGTCCATCCTTGACTTGGTTGAGCTGTTGACCCATATAACCTGCAAAAAGGATGGCTACTACCCTCCCTAGTCATGTTAACACATATAAGCAAACAATAATGATAAAAATACATGAAGAATCAAATAAATAATTGTATGCAATTAAACTGATTATGCATAAGTAAAAGATAATGATTCGATCTATATACATACACACCAATTGCCACAATTAAAGAGTATACAGTATACACATATATACTGAAAATGTGGAATGTGACAAATAACTTTGGTTTCACAATGCTTCACATTGGTGTGTCACATCCTCACGAAGATCTACCCAAAACAGTTTGGCCCCGGAATCGTACTGAAATCGTTTGTGCCCTCGAGCTGTGAGAAATGAAAATGGTCATATTGAAACCATGATGGTATAGAATATGGATCGGTGATTTGTGACTCTTAAATTTACCCTCCATGAAAAAAAACATGCCAATGGAACATCACCATTTTTAGAGTCATATAATAGTAAGAGGAGACGCATCTTCGATCAAAAAGTTGTTTTTGGGAATGCGGAATCATTCGAATATAACCAACCAATCCCTGAAATTTGACCTAGCAAATCCCGTCTGTGTCACCTATCACACCCTAGACAAATCTGGTTATGAAGCTGTGCACCGCACTACCCGGCTCATTGGACTCGGTCCGACAGGAATGTGAGGACCCCCCCGTGCTCCCCAATGCCGAGACACCAATAGGACCCGGCTTGGTCATGCGTTTGTACGACTGGCGTTTGATCAACGAAAATATCGACTGGGTCAGTGGTCTGGTGATTTTTTGCACTCATTTTTGGGCTAGATCGCAGAAGCTTTCAAAAGGGAATCACCAAACATACTACACTCCGTGAAACTAACAGCATTTCCGCCCCTGAAAATGACAGCCGAAACGCCACAAAAAAGAAGCTCATCTGAACCAACCATCCATTTTTTCAGGTGCAAGCTGTCATGTTAGTTTCCGGAAGGGTATGATTTCAAATTTTTTGGAGATTTACAAAGTGGGCCCCAAAAACCACTGTAATAAGTAGCGCAGCGCCCATATCTCCACTCAAAAAGGGGTTAAAAAGTGAAACCCATTTATTCTCCGCTATTTTTTGGGGTAACCCATGTCACTCCATGTGTAACTATACGGTAGGGGCCCATCTTGTATGGAATATTTGTCTGTTTATATGTATACCATAAGCCCCCAAAACCATTGAAAAATAAAGGTTGTTTTGGCCACCTAAAAACCAGGTTATTTACCATAAACAAACCCGCAAAAATTGTAGGTTTGGGCGGCCCATGGTATATATTAGGCGGATCGCTCCCTTTCCCGCCCCAAGAAAAAAACTCATTTGGAACGAGAACAAATCTTCCCAGCAGTATTTCCGAAAATTTTTGGAAAGAACCTATCCATCAAAAATTGAATGGGGACCTTACCAACGGACCCCTAAATAAGTTGCTAGGGGGGCTATTAGATACTCATGTTTGGGGGTCCGTTGAGTGGGTCCTGTTGGAGATTTCTTGGAACCTAACAAACCCATCCAACATGTTTTTAAAAAAAAATGCGTACTAGCCAGGTACAAAACCGTTTGGCTCTACCTGGAAAACAGCGGTTGCGCAACTTAATTCCCATCAACTTTACCCCTAAAAAAGCCACAATTTCAAAAAAAAACAAATGGCACACTATTGTTTCCAGGTAGCTCTAAAAATATGTGTTGTTCATACCTGGTGGATTCAATTCGTGACCTTTTTGGGATGGTGGTTTGTTCAGTGACCTTATTCTAAGGGATGAAGTTAAGTGACCTGCAACTAAGGGAGAAAAATGGGCACCGCTTTTGAATCACCTGGATGAAATTTTCAAACAATCTGGAAAAAATCATGGTTTTTGCTCCCGAATTGCAGGACTTCATGATGAATTCCCCACACAAAAAGTTAAGGATTGCCACAAGTATTTCACAATTTATATAGTTTGAAGGATTTTGAAGTTGGATCGGTACAGAAAGGTCCCAAAGAAAGCTTGAGCCAGATATATGTCACCTGAGCCACGAAACAAAACCCGGCAAAATATATGGTTTATGAAATAACCATCACATAACTGGGTAGTATTTCATCCCAAAAAAAAACGGAAAACAACCAAAGGCCCTTGTTTTCATTGCTCATTTAAGTGAACAGCAACAAACCCCCTGACAGTGATATTCCATTGAATACTGATCGGTTCAGCTTCCAGGATCCTTATTTCATAGCTTCTGAAATGATCCCGGAATATATAACTGGCTAGTCACGATCAACCCCGTTAGGAAGTCCCCTTTCAGTAGGGCTAGTCTAGTTATAATTGGCAATTTCTAGCCAAATGGAAAAATATTCAATTTTGGTAACCTAGATTTTTATTGAAATAAGGGGATTTCGCTTCCTTAGCTACCTTTTGGGGGACCCAGGTCGTGTGAGGTCGCTATAATTTGACCAGCTTATTGTAACCTTCCTAAACTATCCACCACTATATAAGTTGGGGCCCCATCCTCCCACAATGCCCCGTCCCAAAGACCCGCTAGCCTGAATAAATTTCAACTGTCGTGCATTGATGGCACCTTTTTGTGTCTCTCGAATTTTGTCGACCTCGCCATCACGTTCAGAGGCGATGAAAACACCGCGCATGCGTGACACTTCTTTGGTGGAGCGTGTGTTTTTATTTCTGGTCTTACGAGTACCATGGAACTACGAGTCAACTCAAAACCTGAAATGTGGCATGAAAACACCCCGAGGCTTGAAGAAAGGGATTATTTACCACCTGCTTGACCTTTAATTAGGCCGCAAATTAGGGTCTCAATTCGCCTAAAAACTATCTTTTTTCTCCATCCGGAAAAACACAAGCTACCAACTGCAGTTCCCATCTCCACATAAAGTTCACCCATTCAACCCACAATGCTGAGGCTCTGAGGGGCGAAAAAAAAAAACCAGAAAAAAAGCCGGCCTTTCGGGCCGGGGATTGATTTAACAATCATGAACCAAAAAACTTCTTAAGGCCTTACATTTCTTGGGGAGAAATACCCATGTTGTCAGCTGTATTGTTGAAAAAAACAAAAACTAGTTTTTGGTTTCAACCCATCTGAAAAATATGAGTCAAAATGGATCATTCCCCCAAATAGATTGAAAATAAAAAATATTTGAAACCACCACCTAGTATTGTATTATTGAAAAAAACACACAAAAAAAACCGCTGGGAAACACCAACATACATCTTCCCCACTCGACGACGCAAAAAACCACGACCATTTTTTCGAATTCCAAGACACCGCATCCAAAGGGTCAATTGAAGTCATTTCAATCAGAGCAACCACCGCCATTACGGGGGCCTCGACTTCCGACGGTCACCGACACGTCGGGTCGGCAGTCTGGAACGGGTGGGGTTTTCGCAAAAAAAAAGGTGAAATCAGCCAGGGTTTTAAATTGTTGCGACTTTCTGACCAAAGACGAAAATGTGTGTTTGTGTTTGGGATGTTTGTGTGTGTATGTGATTTTGCTGAGAAAATATGGAGTTTGGTTGGTTGTGGTATATGTTGGATCTATATGACGGTTCGTCAAAAGTCTTGTTCCCACTTTTGGTTCTAAATCGGAATTCCATGCGTGACGCCTTTTGTTTTACTTGCAAAAAAGTTTTACTGAAGATACAAGTAAAATGCAGTAAATCAACTAGTCTTGAAAAAAAATGGCTCGTTTCCTGCAAAAAGAGCAAGCGCCCAAATTCTTTTGATCATCCGGTTGTTTGTACAAAAGATTTAAGAGGAGACACGGAAAGCAGCAAGAATGAGTGCCATTGCGATTCTTTACTCTTTACAGTACCATGGTATAAGCTAATGTTGCCGCGCTGTGGCACGCCAAGCCCCCTTTGACCCAGTAGAAAGCTTGCCCTGCAAAAATGCAGACTATGGATGGCCACTATGGGGCAGGTGCAGAAACAGGCCTCATATTGAACTTTTGCTAGCGGAAAGCTAGCGGAAAGCTAGCGCCAAAAACCGAGTACCAAAACGCAGAAAAGCAGAAAAGAAACAGTAGTAGTAGTAGTAGTAGTAGTAGTAGTAGCAGCAGCAGCAGCAGCAGTAGTAGTAGTAGTAGTAGTAGTTAGTAACCGTAACAGGAGTAGCAGCGCAGGAGTAGCAGCCTGCTGCATACAAACCTTGCACACTAACGCAACACTCAATGCTGTCCTTTATTAACTCTTTCACAAAAACACTAGCGCCAAACCTAGCGGTTTTGCTAGCGCTGCCTATGGGATTTGAAGAATTTAGCTGCGTGACGCCACTAAAACAAAAGGAAAACACACATCCACACAATGATTTGAAGGCAGCTAAGAGAAGAAAAGTGAACCACTACTTTTGAAGACTCGTCATATACCCCCCACCCAGCAACAGTAACAGTCACGAGCAAGATGACATGAAACATGTTTAGGCTGAAAAATCCGAATCCCTACACCGACTCGTTTTTGCCACGAGGGAGCGAGAAGCATCCTGTGTTTTGGGGGGGCCAGCATCCAAGGTACTGGTGATGGTTCTGAAATCCGGCGTTCGGTCAGTAGATATGTCGTGGTAGATGTCCTATTATTTAACGGGCAGGGTTTTTGCTGACCATCCAACCGGTGCTTTGGCCGGCAAGGAATTTCTGACCATCAACATGATGTTTTTACCAACAGAAAAAAATCATGTTCCAAAAAGAAGTGGATCCACTCGACCACTGGCGTTGCTTCCTTTCTTTGAAACCACTCGTTGGGGCGACTTGTTCTGAGATCTGAGATGACAGGAGTTTTTTGTTTGGAGATGGCCGAACCATGGGTTTGGGGCGCTATATGATTCAGATTAGAACATACAAACATAGAATCATAGAATATCAGACTTTTGGGGTGGGGCGGGGGGAAGCCAAAAGATGTAAGCCATTCTGGGATATAGATAGAATTTCAGAAGAAAACACCCAAAATTTCTCCAATTCTCATCTTTTAGATCATTTTCCCATAGGGATGGTTCGATTCCATTCTCTATCAGAATTTGGTGCCATAAAGCCAAATGCTTTCACAAGACAGAGGGTTTAATCAATTGGGCTCATGGCGAATGGAAATGTACCCTGCCAAGAAAAACTAATAGCAAAAGCTCCTGAACAAATCTGGCCTGACCCCAAAATCTCAAGGATTTTTTCAAACTTTCAGAGCGTGAATTTGTTAGTTATGAGTCTGAGTCTGTCATCTGGAAAAAACATCTTGATGTGGTAGCTAGGTCCGGCTCAGATGGTTTGTTTTTTAGGGTGTTGTAATTACATGCAATCACTATGGTTCTATAATGGGCATGAAATAAATGTACAACAGGTGCGGGGGAGATCCTCCCCCCCTTTTTTCAACGAAAATCACAGGACTGTAATTCCCCGTTTAATAAAGTAACATGTACAGTACATGAAAAACAATACCTAAAGGTCTTTCAATCGACGAAAGCATATTTCAAAAATGGTGAATCTTTCTCCAGTTTATCTCAGCCCCAAAGGTCAACAAAATGCCCTACGTACTACCCTGAGATTTTGAGGATTCTGAGGTTCCAAATTGCTCCTCATCTAGTAGGGAAATACATCATCCCTGGCGACCGAAATCATCGCTCCCCTAAATGACTCATACGTAGTTGATGGTTTAGAAATCCGGTAAACTCACCCGTTGAGGTTGGTAGTTGAAATCCCGTGATTTATCAAGGTTTTGTACATCCCAGGTGGTTGGCCTTCGGATTTCTGAAGCATCAAAAGTAGGGTAGCCAAATCTGCTCCCAACCACGGGCGCCGATGGTTTATGGGGTGCCCAAACCCTGCCAAGACCGGCTACACAATGGACAGCCACCACGCCAGTATCAGCCTCATGGCACCGGCACATTCCATGGAGATCTTGTGTTATTTGAAGGGGTGGTGTTTTTTTCACTGCTGGGAAGCCAAAAGGTGTAAACATCCTGGAATATATATAGAATATCAAACAGAAAACAACCAAGAATTATCCACTTTTCATTGTTTGATCATTTTCCAATAGGGATGGTTTAATTCCATCTTCTATCAGAATTTGGTGCCCTAAAACCCAATGCTTTCACGAAATGGATCATTTTGCAAGGTACTGTATATAGTATATAGTTTAGATTGGGGTAGATCCCTGTCCCCCTAACAACTCAAAAACTGACTATTTTGAGGACCCGACCCCTAGGCAAGTTCTCAAACCCTTCGATTGGAGGGTCAAATGATCCTTAGGGAAGTATGAATTAAAAGGCTTCCCTACAAATGAACAAATGATTTTGCTGGTGGACTTGGATACATCTTTACAATGTATTTCTTTTCTTTATTCCCACCTTGGGGTTGGATAAATCCACCTTGGGGTTGGATAAATCCACCTTAGGGTTGGATAAATGAATGCTTTGAAACGAGCTAAGCTCGATGGAAAACCTCCCCCCCAAATGATATCCAAATCATCCTAGTCTTCCAAATACCTCCTGAGGTGTTTTTAGGTATGTTTGTTGGGGTCCAAATACCTCCAATTGGTCCAAGGTGGTTTGGAAGCCTTCCGATAGTGAATCAAAATGTACCCTCCACAAAACAAAACAAAACAAACAGCTCGCCTCTGAACCGAGCTGCTCGTTTCAAAAAAACACACTTGAAAAATGGGTGAAGGCGCCGGCTTTCAGATCGAAAAAAGATTCGAAACTCACAGCTTGCACCTTCAAAGTACAACATAAACCCTGAAAAATGATGGCATCCAGGACTACGATTCCCTTTCTTAGGGGGGCGGGAAGAACGTGACTTTTCATGGGGCGAGCTGGTAGACTTTTCAAAACTTTTCGGGGGCCACACTGTTCCCTTAGGTGTTCCAAATAAATAAAGGGCCTCCTGTGTTTTTTGGTGGGTTTTCGAAAACCAACTTTTGCTGCATGGAATGATACTTTTGATGGACAAAATCCAGTGGTCATCTAGTTGATATGGTACATATCCTATCATTTAAAGTGTGCTGTATCTATCTTATAGAACTGGTGCAAGACGTCCGTCAATAGTACCACCCAGCAACTGCATACAAAATATCATGCCTGGATTTTGATTTATACATATACATGAATATATATATATATATACATTGATGTATATATATATATATTGTGTGTCTGGGTCACTATTTCTCTATGTGGAGAAAAGGTGTCCACCTCAAAGGTGTGCATCCACTCCTGTACCAATGACTTGAGGTTTCAACAGCCGCGCATGTCATTTCACATTGAACCCTCCCCACAAAAACCAAACCCAAACCCAAAATCTTTCTCGCAAATCTGGGATTTGCTTCGAAAATCATGCCCAAAAAAACCTATTTTCGAAAATGTCCGAAACTCAATCAGGATAATTCTCATCTCATTTTTGAGCCCTTTTAAAAAAAAATGCGGCCTTCAACAAAAACCAAAAAAAAAGGCCAGCCAATAACAAAGCTCCGAACCGGATCCTTTGGACGATATCTTTGGCAAATGAGGCCTCGGAAAAACACGAGTCAATCTGTTTTTGGATCCCTAGGGAAGCTGGCTCACCGAAACAGAGAATGGTGAACCCCATGGAACCTAAAAACCTATGCGTTTGGGAGGTGATTGGACACCCCATGACATTCACAATATGACTGGATTCCGATTGGGGGATCAATTTGATTGGCGATTTTTGAGCGGAAAGCACCCCTTTTATTGATTTTGGATCATTTTTCAGGGTAAAAAAGTACTTAAGAATATCTGTTTGAAAGCACCACCTGCAAATACACTGGCGGGAGGCTAATTAAGGACTCAAAAAGCCCGAATAAGCCCGAAAGTGTCGCCACTTGCCATGCTTATTGGTGGAAAGTAAAAGTCACCATTGAACCTTGCAAGAGTTCAATTCTAAACGCCAATAATGACTCTACAGAGACTCTAAAATATGACATCATGTCCACCCCCCATTTGTTCCCAAATCGAACATACATCGAATATGTAAAAAAGTCTGCCATTGTTTCGGTACTTGAAATCACTTCCAAAATGCTTCATGGATCCGTGGATCCCTAGAGCTAAGCTCAAGAAATTTGGAGATGTCTGTGACCAACCCAAGCGTGGAAATTGCTTGTATTTAAATATATATATATATATATATATATATGGAGGTTTCCTAAAATGGTGGTACCCAACAACCATGGGTTTTCCTACTAAAAAGCATCATTTTGGGGTGTTTTGGGGGTACCACCATTTTAGGAAACCCCCCAAGGAGTCAACTTGTTGTCTCCCGGAAGGGAAACCCGTCAACAAAAAAATCTGGAAAACTCCAACTTGCTTCCAGGGCACCCCAAAACAAATGAGGAGCTTTTTGTTTGTAGAATCTCCACTCTTTGAGGGGTGAATGTTGTTATCATGGTGTTTTTGTTGTCTTTAAGCTAGACAAAAAACTTTCACGCTCAAAAAATGATACGTTTCTGGGGGGGAACGTCAGGATGTTTGGATTGTCCTGAAGATTATGCTCCCTTTCTACACATGGGAGATTTGACGGAAATGATGGCAATCTACATGTTACCTACAAAAAGAAGCCCTGTAAGCCTATAAGCACCATTCTTCACAATGGAGCAAAAGCAACATGGATAGATCTTGGACAAATTATCAAAATTCAACCAACAAAAACGGACTTGAGAAACTTTTGGTCAGTGGGACCGGATATGTGGCGGATTTGTTTTTCCGGTTGATTTATTCGTTACGTAACGAAATTTGCTTTTCCACATGGCAACCCCCTCTTTCGGATTCACCAATTGAACTCTAAAGAACCACTATTTAAAATGGTTGTTTCAATTAGATGATTCCAAATCATTACCCCCCAGAAGTTTAAGATAGCCCCTGCAAATAGGGAATCCCAAAAGGAAACTCATCTTCCAACCATCCATTTTCAGGGGCTATGTTAAACTTCCAGGGGGTACATGGAAAATGGGTGGAAATCACCATTTCCATCCATTTAAAACTGGTTGTTTGAGCTTCCAGGCACGAGTAAGATTGGTTTCAGACTCCATTACAGTTTTACCTTGTTTTTTAATGACAACGTGGTGTGTTTCGTTGCCCCTTTTGGTCCTCTTGAGTACAACCATTCAAGGAAAAAAACAGATCCTAAACATCGATCTGGTGATGAAACTATTATGTAAAATCTAATTCAGCTAGATTTTCCCTGAACTGCTCAGAGATTTCCTTTACTGAACAACCGAGAATAGAAGGAAAATGGGTTCGTGAGGACATTGGGCATGTATATATTCATCTATATATTTGTTGAAACCATACTTGTTAAACCATAATTGGATCTGTTGAAACCGTACTTGTTACATCATGATTCGCTACTAAGAAGATCCATTGATTTCTTGAAAGATCCCCCAGGAAACACCCCCAGGGATTTCCGCCCTTCGAAAGGACTCCTTCTGGGATTTCCAGACCATTCCACTTGAGAATCAAATCCTGCAAGCAGATGGCGCCCCGGGGCGAAGTGGAGGGTCACTGACTTGTGAGCGTACATGTAACGCTCGTTAACCCGTACGAATGACATCCTGGTTTGGCAATAAGGATCCTTAGAATGGGCTTAACCCATCAGGCAAGGAAAAACACCACCCCTCACAAAGGAGAAAAAACCCAGCTGTGGGGTTCATTGAGTTTTTTATCGGTGCCTCAAAAAGGAACGTGGGGGAGGCGGAGGCGAATCAAGGCCTGATTTCTTTTGGGAATCTGAATTTTAGTTTCAGAGGGGTACTACCCTCCGGGAGCAACAAACATAGCAATGGAAAACCACCATTTTTAATAGGATATACATCTTCAAATGGTGGATTTTCCATTGCTATGTTAGTTTACCGGAGTGTAACTAACCGAACAATGCTGAAGGGGGAGAAATCTACCAATACTTCTCAGTATTCGAACAAATGACTTCTTCAAGGTCTAGCTTGAGACTACCCCCCACCCAGGATTCCAGTCACCACCCGAAGTACTACATTTTTTGCAGGAAATTCCCTATAAGCCTTCATTTGCCACTCTTACTGGGAGGGGGCCAGACCCAAGGTATAGCAATCTATTCGGTATCTTTGTTCAATTTGCAGCCTTTTTGGTCAAGGCTTTCATTTCTGCTTCCAAAAAAAACAACTGCAACCAACAAAATCCGCGCGACTCTGTTTTTTGGATGGAATATATGAGTTGATGTTTTCTTATTTAAAAAAAGAAACATCACCCACAAAGTTTGCAAATTGTCTTCAAACAACATTTACACTTACATATTCATAATTCTACTTGATTCGGGAAAAAACTCATCCCCCCAAGGATAAGAACTCGAAAAATCGGCGGCTGCCTTCTTTCTTGAATGAACATCCCCCACTTCAACGCAGTGCGAAAAGATATTATGCATTATGTTTCGATGGTGACCGTCTGTTTCCTAGGCACAAGTGCCCCCCGAAGCCTACCAAATGGTGATTGTAACCTACTTGAATGTCCTAGGAAGTTAGTAAATGGTTAGGATCAATGGGTTATACCCCCAATATATCCCGTTTACAGGTATATAGGTTATTATAATCCATTTTCTAACTCGATAAAAATGCTTGGGAAAACTCAACAGAGCAGATTCAAACAGGGGTCATTCTATTACCAACTCAAACAAAGCACTTTTAAAGGAAATCCCTGAAGATTACCATAGATTTGCATTGCAATTGTTTGATT
>DF242486.1:4703-44680 GCA_000507305.1 Breviolum minutum Mf 1.05b.01
CAACAACCAACAACCAACAACCAACAACCAACAACAACAACAACAACAACAACAACAACAACAACAACAACAACAACAGCAACAGCAACAGCAACAGCAACAACAACAACAACAACCACAACGACAACGACAACGACCACGACCACCACAACGACAACGACAACGACAACCACAACCACAACGACAACCACAACAACAACAACAACAACAACAACCACCACCACAACGACAACGACCACGACCACCACAACGACAACGACAACGACAACCACAACCACAACCACAACCAGAACCAGAACCAGAACCAGAACCACAACCACAACCACAACCGCAACCAACCAACCAACCACCCAGCCAACCAACCAACCAACCAACCACAACAACAAGATGGGAATGTCATCTTCTTTTTGGAAGCCAAAGGGTGGAGTCGTCAAATGCTGACAACTTCCACGAAATCACCAAGGAGTTGGCTGGATCTAACCACCGGCAGAGTTCTAACCCGGGGGATTGTGGAAACATTTCCTCAGGTCTACCCCACACCCAGTAACAGTCACATTTTAACGTTTCGCATTAATGTCTCGTCGACCGTGAAAAGCTCCAGCGATATGCGTGAGTCTAGCCACACCAGTAAAAAATCAGATGCAATGATGGGATGATGGATGATAGGGGGAACAAAGTAACAGTCACAAATGAAAGTTTATGGAATGATCCTGGTGGTGACTGTTACTGGGTACGGGGTAGTTCCCAAGGTTTTCCCTATTCAACGAAGCTAAATATTTTCACGATCCGAGTTTACGATGCATCCAAAGTCATCTTGTCAGTTGCCAAATTACAGAAAAAAATATGCTGCAAGAAGGGGCCCCCTAACTACTATAAGTGGGTTTATCCCTAGTTATACCCATTTACAACCATGGCTAAATAGGGTTTGATGGGGTTATAACTACCTTATAACTAGGGGGGCCCCTTCTTGTGGGATATCCAAATGGAACTGAAAACTTTCAACTTTACCTTTCATTAAACACCTCCGGTAAACAACCATAGCTGGCTGGGCATGGGACCCTCGGAAATTTTCAGAGCAAAAAGACCCTCCTGCTAAAATGTTCCAGTTTTCCTCGACACGTTCCACCCTCATCTCTCACAACCAGCTCAAACATCATAGATGATCCAACCTCTTCACTTGAGCAACATCAAAAACAACCTTATTCCATTGAATCCTGATTGATTTTTTTTCGGGATCCTTAGGCATATATCGAACATCTCCTGTACACGCCAACAATAACCACATCTTCCGTTTCGAGGAACGCTTCCATTTCTCCACCTCCATGAGAAACCACTTGATCTTGATCTTCTGGTGCTTCATGAACTACCTGGGCCTTCGCGAAATCGACGTGATGGAACCACACATAGCCGCCTTGTTAAGGCCTAATTAGGAGGCAATGATGGTTAATAATCCCTCAAAAAAAGGCCGGCTATTTCCTGTGGGACACCTACCATTCAGGGGGTGGGCCAAAAATCAATTCCGCATGATCTATGGTTCACAACTTGATGTTTTAAACACTACATACAGTGCCTATCCTCTAATCATGGAAAAACTGGGTGCAAAAAAGTCAAAAAGGAACCTAGATGAGACATGTTTCCTAGTTCCTGAGACTTTTCACGAAGCCAACGGGGCATTTTCCAAAGACATGGAACCAATTACAGTACAGGAGGGCCCGAAGGGGCCCACCCAATCATCTTCCGTCCATTCCATTTGAAAAATTACAAGGCCGCAACCCCTTAACAACTTGGATGTCCCGGAACGGAAGTTAGGTTTTCCATGGCTAGCAATGTGTTGTTATAACCCCAAAATATTTCATTTATAAGTAGATTATAACTCACTTTCTAACCATTTAAACCAGCTTCCCGACACATCCAAGAACCACCATGTGAAGTCCCTAACTTAGGTCGTTTTTGGCTGCCGGTCCCATTGTTTCAGACTCCATATCTCCATGGAGATTTGCCATTGAGATTTTCCCCGACCTCTCTTCGTTCCAGCAAGGAGAGATCGCCTGTCTTGCCTCTCCTTCCAGGTGCATTTTGCGGGCCCAGGTCGTGTGAAACCCGTTAAAGCCAGTTGATATGGAGAATATCCCATGTTTCATAGGGGTTTCATAGGCAACAGGTGGTTAGCCGGATTTCTTCCATCAACAGTATGATTTTGGATGAAGATGTTTTTCTAAAGATTATGATGCTTTTTTTTTAACGGTTTTTTGTCGCACAAAAAGTTCAGGAAATCACCATACTCAGCAGCCAGAAACACATTTTTCCTGGGAAAACTACCAAGAAGATCCTGAACTCATGAGATGTCATAATCTTATGTTAAGTGAGTAGTACTACTGTGGATGGAAGAAATCCTGCACCACCTGGGATGTATAAGACCCTCTAAATAATGGGATAAAGTGCCTATCAACTGGTGTGGGATTTCTTCCATCAACGGTAGTGCTCTTTGAAAACGAATCCAGCAGCGAAAACATTTGGAAATGTTGATCGCTCCGTTTGAGCCACGAAAAAAACCCTCCTGCTTTGCATATACTGGTTGTTTACTAGGGATCCTTATAGTGGATTTTTTATAATCCCCACATAACTGGCTAGTATAATCCCCTATATACCCTAAACAACCAAGTTTTTTCATTGCAAAAATTGTGAGTTCCCACTGGAATGTCTTTTTCCACCTTCCATTGCCCTGAAATTCTGAAACCGTCCTGGCTTGTTTGCTTCGAATAAACATGGCCAACCCCCCCGGTTCACTTCGAATTCGCCAAACTTGCTGGGGCCAAACCGTTTTGGTGGCTGCGGACGGGACAGAAGTGTTTCCATGTTTCCAACTTTGGTGGGAGCTTTTTTTTTAAAGGATTTCTTGCAACAAAAACTGAGAAATCAACAAAAAAAAACAGGATTTTCTCCCTGAGCAAAAAAAAAAAACTGCTCATCCCGTAAAAGTTACTATCGGAGAGTTTCCAATCATCCAGTTTCAGGTTGAAGTTAGATGCAACCCTTGGTGAACAGTGGCATTTCCCAAAAATCCACGGAAACAAATCGACTGAAAACTTAACAAATCAATCCTTATTGGGACTCTTCGGTGGTTCGAAAATATTCCCAGCAAGTGGTGGTGGTGGTGATAAATGGTGATGAACATCCCATGCTTAACAAAATAGTACAAAAATTCACCAACTAAGCAAACAAAAGCATCTGGGTGGGCATTTTATGAAACATAGAAATCACCAACCTGAAAAGTGAAAAGTCATCGTGGGAAAGTCCCACCTTTTCTTACATTGTGACAAGTCACTGAAGATGTGTGAGATTGTGGGTGCCATTTACGATCTTCTGCAAGCCAGCTACCCAATGAAAACACCACTACTCTGAAAGGAATCCAACGTTTTTGCACCGGAAAAAGAACTCATCTGGCCCAACCACAGGGGAATGGATGTCACAACCCATCAATCCAGCAATCCCTCAGCATGACTGGTGAACGCCCCTCCAATCTCCATTTTCGTTCAGGTGTAAACTAGCTGTTCGACTATCTTATGAAGGAAATTCAAGGGTCTAGCGAATTAAAAGAAGAGAAAAGAACACCAACAACGGCGTCTCGCAACTGGAAAAAATGGAAGCTTCAAAGTTGTTTATTGATTTTGAAACAAAAAATCCCTGAAAATCCCCAAGCTGCCAGTCTTGTTGTGGGTGATGTTTTTGTTCCTCTTTCGGCTCCCCTACCTGCCGATGTGCTGTCGCGTCACGAGAGAGTGCCTAGCAAGGGGATCCTACCGGCCATCTGCACAGGTGCCGCCCCTTCCCAAAACGACAACAGTTCAGAGTTTTCTCTCATATCCCAAAGTATCATGGATGTTTTCTTCAAAAAGTCTAACAGAAAAAACGCCAAGCATTTTGATCTAGCTTGGAGAAGTTCACAAGGTGGAAAAAAAGACGCATAAAAACTAAACGTCGCTCTACTTTCAAACAGAAACTCTGTTTTCGTTGGGCACTTCCCCGAGACACTGTGTTTTGTTAAACCGAAATCCTTTCAGTGAAATCGTTTTTGAGAAATCTGCCGACCAAAGTTTGAGAACTGAGAATTCCAAAAGATTTTTGTTTTACCAAAGCAACGCTACCCTCCAAGAAGCTAAGACAACCCCTGAAGACATGCCATCCTGAAAGAAAAATGCTCATCTTCCAACCCTTGATTTTCAGGGGCCAACTGATTAGTTTTAGGGAAGGGTATCCCCAACAGATGTCACCATGATGTGTGTATCTGCAGGATTCCCCCCAACAAAAAAAATGTCTGTTTCCGATGGTACATTGAATGAGAGTCGGTGATGTTGGGGGTGCTACCTACTGTGGGAAACATCACAGAATTACACTCCCGAAAACTATCACGACAATGGAAAAAAACATCCATTTGAGTTGATGTATCTCCTATCAAAATGCTGATTTTCCAATGTCATGTTAGTTTTCAGGGGCCCCGAATCCTCCTGAAAGTTTGTCACCTGGCTCCTCGACTCCATGACAAATGGATGAGTTGGTTCTTCACCATGGTCCACTTGGGGGAAGATTTACATGGCATGGAGACGTGTTAAGTTCATGGTCGTGATGCTGAGTGCCACTGACACTTTGGACAATGTTTCCCTAGCATGGGACCATGAATCTTCAGGGTTTCTATGACATGCTTTCTATTTGTCAATGAAAAGTATCATCATCATCATCATCATCATCATCATCATCATCATCATCATCATCATCGTCATCATCATCATCATCATCATCATCATCATCATCATCATCATCATCATCATCTTCAATCATTCCTCGCCTTCCCCCCACAAAAACTCCTGGAAACAAAAAAAACACCAACACCATTGTGACCCCCGGACGACACAAAGCTGTGCGGGGCACCTCAAATTAAAGATGGCAGGCCCTACGCGAGATGTTGGTGAACAAAACACTACCAACAAAAAACTAAAGGAACCAACGAAGACACTGTTGGTGGAAAAAATCCCAAACAACCACCTGGGATGTATAAGACCTGGTAAATAAAGGGATAAACTACCAACCTCAACTGAACGAACAAACGAACAAGACATGGTCAACATAGTCAACGTGCCAAGCGGCTGAAGGCAAGTAGGGACGCTACCACGACAAAGCCACGGACACGCCATCCCTTTGTCATGCCTGGAAAGTACGAAAAATATCAAAGATTTCCCCCTCCCCCGCCGAATGAAGCCCAGCTACTACTTACCCAGCCAAATGACCGTTAAATAAATGTTTAAACTTTAGTTTTCCTATTCAACATAGGAATCCCCAAAAGTTTAAAGGTTTGCCATTGGCTGAGTCAGACCTGGTGATTCCAAAAAGGGGAAATCCCTCAAAATTACCCTGCATTTCCATTGTTTGATCCCCGAAAAAAATAAGCAATTTAACGGTCCCTGATTTTTGTTGGAAGCAAACAAATGCATCAATCGGAGGCTTTTGTGCCGCCCACGGTCATCGGTGAAGCTCACAAACCCTCGATAGATCGCGCACCTGCCAAGGCGGGGCCCCCATGTCTGCTTTGGTGCTTTGGTGGTGGGTTACAACTACCCTAGTGGTAGAACCCCTAAAAAAACATGGAACCTAAAAATATCCCCTTGTAAAAGGAGAAACATCTATCTTCAAACCACCAATTTTTTGGGTTCCATGTTACTTTTTGGAGGTGTAAACCCACTAAAACCCTAGTGGTAAACTAACTATGCCATGGCCATAGAAAATGCCCATCTTTCCTGGCAAATACCATGATTTTCTCTTAAAATTGCTATGTTAAAAAAAACAGGCGTAGAATAGCTCTAAATTTTCGTTTTTTCCAATAAAAAATGGCATACATCCACAGTCGTGGTCGAAATACCGATAGATACAATTCCCAACATATGTCACTTTGATCAAGTGTTTCCAACTGCCTGAGCACCCCCTGGCAAAACCAGTTGGCTGGTTATACCCGGGTAAAAAAGGGGGGGCAAGGTCTGCGGAATAAAGAACAAAAATGATCCGACAAAATTCAATGATGAAAAAAACGTGTGTGTATATATATATATATATGTGTCAATTTGAGTCTTTGAGGAAAGAAACGATTCGATGGCGTAGTTAGTATAGCTCATTTTGTGATATGTTCTGAGCAATATTTCAGGAACAAACTACTGTTGATGGAAGAAATGCCAAACAAGCACCTGGGATGGTCATAAAACCATATGAATCATGGGATAAACTACCAACCTCAACTGGTTTTCACGCCGGATCTCTGAACCATCAACTGTAAGCAGCTACCTTCATCCAAGATTTCCAACAAACCCTGGTGCTCTGCCTTCACAGATTCACGTGATGAGTTCTGAAGCCGAAACCCAGACGTGCCCCGCCCACATAGAAGGTATATGCGGTAACTGTAACGTAAATACGAAGAACAAGACGGTGATCTAGTTGGTGGTTGAACCAACCCATTTGAAAAATATGCTCGTCAAATTGGATCATTTCCCCATGTAGGGGTGAAAATAAAAAATGTTTGAAACCACCACCAGGTGATGTATTGATATAACATTTACTAATATATGCATTGCTGTGAAGTCGTCAGCCGAAAAAAACACTACAACACATCCCAACAGTTCATCAAAAAAACGGCTCCCAACCCTCCCCCCCAACCCAACCATTTGACTGAATCTCCCCCCTGCTGCCAGTCACCTACATGAGGTTGCTTCTCAAAGTCAAATCCCTCACTGCGGAACCAAACTTGAAACCACCACTGGCCTGGAGGAAGGCAATGGGTGGGTTTTCCTTACCGGGTGGGTAAGTTTCACCACAAGTTCGGGGCTTGAGGTGACTAAACGACTTTTTGTAATCAGGGACTTTTGGATCGGAAGTTATTAGCCATGGTTCTGTTTGATTTAACTTAAGCTAAGTATCATGAGCCAAGTAGGTGTTATACCCACGTTCCCAGTTGTTGGTTNTTTATCGCACTTTATCGGAAAGCATCACGCTGGCTGAGCGAGCGTGTTGCACAGCCCTCTCAATGACAACCTAAGAGGTTTCCTGCAACCCATTCCCTTTGGGAACCGGCAAAAAGGAATAATGGCCCAGCTCGTTTGGCTGCACCAACTGTCGACCCTTGACCTTCATCAACTTAATGTCAATCAGATTGCAACGTTTCAATGGCCACTTCAAACGATAACACTGCCCCCAGAAAGTCGTTGCTGCCGAATGAGCTCTTTGCATCTTGGCCGGGACAACTGTTTTGAGCTCTTTCAACATCGCTTTCCAAAATGTCAGAAAACTTTTCACCCGTCGCGGCATCGGGTCAAGCGGAAGTGGTTGCAACGTTGCATTCGCCCTATCAACCCATTTGCCTCGGACCATCGTAGGCCCTTCCAGTTCCGTGAAAAACACGTAATCCACATAAAGTTGAAGACCCGACATCCAGATTGCTGGCCGCTCACTGTTCAATGCAGGCTGTCCGACTGTTGACCACCATTGAAGCATCGGATTGAGATTAGAAAAATGACAACGTCTCACAAACTGCGATGAAAACCTGTCAAGCACAATACGACTACAATCTTCCTGTTGATTTCCCTCCGGTTCTTCCAGAATTTGGTCGCCCAAACTACCGTCTTCTTCAGCTGGAGTCGTCTGAAAATACTCACATTGGTTCAAGTCAAACTTCTCGACCCTTTTGGTATCCAAACGGCTAGCTTTCAGAATTACTTCCCACACATCTTGCAAGAGCCGTTTTGAAAACGCCTGTTCCCTCCGGACAGATTCCCACGTTTCCCAAAATTGCTGTGATCGAGATTGATTCGCCGTTGCTGCCGCACTATCCACAAGCTTGTTGTGCCAGAATGCCCACGCCTCGACTTCCGAACCTGCCTGTTCAATGTCACAATGTGATGCAACTTTCCCGATCTCGACAATGCCTATCAAACTGCTATGAAGAAGTGTTGCAATGTCAGTCCACACGTCACTATGCATATCAGTGTTACGAACCGATCCACCTCGTAAAAGCTGTTGAAATTTGTCGACCACCGACTGACAGTCACACCAGATCCTCGCCTTGCAGTTATGTGCATGAACGAACTGCAAAGCCACTTTGACTGCCACAACTTCTGCCCGATACGAGGACTGATGAAGTCCTTGTATCTGACCCGCACCTACCACTACGTGTTCAAGACTGGAATGAAATGGACTCGCTAACGTGACAGCCCATCCTGCATACCTCAGCTTATAGTCTTCAGGATACTGACATGTTCCATCTGTGAAAAGGTCAACGGTGTGCGAACTCTGCAGAAATGGAAGGTGACGAAACTTCGGGGCAGAAATAGCATCAAACAAAGAAAGCAGCTTACACCACGAAGGAGGCTGCATAGCCCACCCATGACAAGTCAAGCTTGATGGAAGGAAATCCAACCACTCAGTCCAACTAAAACCCTCTCTAGCTGACCGAAAATGGTTACATTGCCACAACCTATGGAAGAACCCATCGATTTCCCCGCAGTACACACAAGCTGATTGCGACCCACGTTGGCTTTTCTCTTTATATGTATCTGTATACATTGTCCCATCTAAAGCACACTTGATGAACACTTGGTCTGCTTCACCATACTTTTTTAGCATTGAGGATGTGAGAAACCAATCTGACCGCTGAATGCCAGCAAAGCTAACACGATGAGCTACCATAGAGGCAACCACTTTTGGCCAAGCAAGTTGAATCCTCAATTGGACGGACAACCAGTGAGTTGTTAACGGGCAAAATTCTCCGATATCATCCATCCAAGTACCTTGTGAAGTAAGGACCCAACCCAATTTTGCTAACCTCTGTGCCAAGACTGAGGCCGGACCATTCCCTGGAATGCATGCTGATGAGTGGTGTTTATGAATCCAAAGTCCCCTACATTGGTCAATGTTGCCCAAGGTCCTAGCGTCTTGCAGTGTTTGGCGAATAGCCCAACATTCTGGATCAACAAATGGTGTTACTGTCAACAAATGCAATGCTGGGTGGGCTCCTACCCGATCTGCTCTAAGTGCTCGGATGGCACCTGTCCTTAACGTTGCAAAGTGGGTAGGTCCGACATGGACCACTGCTATACCATACAACGCTTTCGGCCACCCCAGCTGCTGAATGCCAAGGATTTTACTACGGTATGGACACAAGCTTTTCCTAAGAACAGGCCACAAGTTTGCGATGTCTTGGAAACGTTGCTGCAACACTTTGTTTCCTGCATGTCTTGTAAAGTTTTGGTGAGCTCCTAAATCTCTTGCTGAATTGACCAAAGTAAGTTGACCCTGTTTTAACACGGCTCTTGCCCCTCCTTCGGTTGCCCACACATGCGATTTTTGGAAATCAATTTCTAGGTCAAACATCTCGGAGAAACGACCAACGATTTGCAAGAGCTGCGGGAGGTCATGAGCTTCACGAAACAATACTTGCCAGTCATCCACATAAGAAAAGAGTTCTGATGGTAGCCTATACATCTCATGAAGCCACAGGTCTAGACTCCAATCAATGAGACACATGCCGAATACCGACATTGCGCATCCCTCTGGTAGCCCTGTACAGCTATCCATGGGAATCCCCGTGGATTGCCGAACTCGGAATCTTCGGACCTGCCAAGCTGTAAATGAGGCCCATGTTTTGATCAAGAAGTCCGGAAAACTTAGCAAATGCAGCATCTCCCACAATGGGAGTCTTGGGAGAGCGTTGAATGCACGCCTGATATCGAGGACTATCCCCGAAATTGCAGATTTGTCAAAATGTGCCATCTCGATTATTTGTGCCACTTCAAACCATATCGATCTGGATTGTCTTTTGGGGAGGCCACCTCTAACGCTGGACGGCACCACTCTAGACAATGACAAAAGGGCTTCTTTCGCTCTACATGAACTCCAAACCCGATACAATAAAGGATATATTGTTATCGGTCGAAATCCGTCGACGCTTGTGGCCCCTTTTTGCTTGTCCAAACTTTTGACAATGCCAACACTCAACTGCTTAGGCCACATCCCGGTTTGTTCAATGGTATTATACATGTCAACCAATGCATCAATTCCATTATGGGGTAGGCTAAGAACATCTTGTCTGCTTACTCCATCAGGCCCTGTTGCACACTTCTTCTTTTTCGATTTGACCGTTTTCAGGATCCGGGGTCTAGACCAATTGGAAAAGTTCCACACAATGGGTTGAACAACTTGCCGGAGAAACCCAACAACTTGATCCCACTGGGTTGACTGCATGTGTTGAAGTTTCTGCCATCTAACACCCCAAACCCTCTGGAATTCCCTTAAAATTTCGGCATCCGATGCCCAAACTTTTTCTTGCCTAATTTGATCCCCTGTGCTGAGGTTATTGATGTTTTCAACCCAAATCTGGTCTGCTTCATGGTAAATGATCTGCAAAGGCTGTCCATCTGCAATGACAGGTGCATCCGGCATTAACGAAATTGGGTCTTCAAGAATGAGTGAGGAATCCTCGACACACACCTCTTTAATGACCCCAACCCGACTATCGACCAAAGTATCAACCTGTGACGGCTGCTCTTTTGGGCAATCTCGAAAAATCATGCTGACATCTTTTGTTCTTCTTTGTTTTGCATCATGAAAAAGGGTGTGACGAAGCTTCTTTTCAAATGATTTCACTTCCCCACGAAATTGCTGATACATGAAGTGCACTGATGCTTTCGACGGCACACACACTGGCAATCCAGAAGCAAATTCTGACTGTGGAAATGTCTTTCCCCACCACCACGAAAACCCACTAAAACCTGGAGCATGACGAATGGCTCTCCAAATTTCTGCACGGTGTCCAACACTATTGGAAGATGGGATATCTGAGAGGCGTGAGAGAGCTTGAAAACGTCTCAACTGCTTAAACCATCGGTTATATTGGACAGAGTTCCCATAGTATTCTGGATGTTCATCCCCTTCTCTTCCAGCTCTACATGGCACCCCTCCAATTTTCTTCTTCTTAGTGTCTAAGGTCTGACCCCTCCCAAATTGTTTAGTGGAAACCATCTTACCAACCTTACGTAAGCCAGCCCCAGCTTGTTGTTCCAATGAATGCCAGAGCTTAGCATAAGCCATAGTAGGTTCACACTGGGTATCATATGTTACCTGACAGGTCCAATTCTCTGGCCACTGAAATTGCCCTGGAACGAACCAATCATCACGAAAAACTGTGGCATTATGGCTAAAGAACCTACAGTTAACTGTTGCATGATCAGCCCATACTTGGTTGTCCACCAATACCATTGTAAGGCTACTTTGAAGTTCTGGCGAAATCCAAATCTGGTCTAACTTCAAAACTCCTTTCCCCGTTGCCTGTTCCTTCTGGCCCCAACGAAACAACGCGAGTTCCTGTACTTCGGCGAACCCATACGATCTTAGCCTGGCTACTTGTGACAACGACTGTGCAGAGTGATTTAGATCCCCGCAAATTATTCGGGGACCCTGTGCCTGACATGCTATTCTATCAATGGCAGCTTCCAACAACAAGTCAGATTGGAAACGATGGTGTGAATGATGTGATCCAATTGGGAACCCATACACGGTTCCAACCTGTATCCACAACCCACCCACAAAAACCCCTGAAAATTGCAGTCTGCCTGTAGAATACAAATCCGTGGAAACGTCATGCATCAATGCTCTAGCTGGGTGCTTTGAAAGGAGCATGACCCCTGTGTAATTGCCAACGTCAGTGCTTGTTCTCATGTCCGCTGGGTGCCCTGGAAGAATGTACTTGTAAGGCGATTTTAAAGCTGAAAGACCCGTCTTAAACTTTGCCACTCCATGTTTGGTTAAATGTGTTTCTGAACACCCCCAAATTTCGCCTTTCATTTTCGAAACTTGACTGGTTTTGGTACTTAGACCCGAGGGGTTAAAAATGCCGAATTCCCAGTGGTTTTGCATGCCAGTGGAAGGCCCTGGATTCATTGCCTCTCCAATTGGGAACAAAATGCATAACCACACAAGGCTTTGGAAACGACTCAATCTGAGACTGCAAGGACTTCGACCCTGAGATCTCACTTGCTGAATTGATGGATCACAACGAGTTGCATTGGCAGGCTGACACTTCTCCTCGTCAAAGGGCCTATAATCCAGACCCTTGAATTGTCGACCCAGGAACTTATTCATGTGTCTGTCCACAATCACTCCGATTACCCAAAAGACACAACGTATACAAAGAGTCACCCCACGAAGTGCAATCGAACCTACCATACAACAACCGATGATTTGGCCCACAACAAAACTTAGGCGCCACCACCCTGGGGAGCCATGAAACCAAAAACTCCTGCACCAAAGACTGTCCTTCGTGCAGCCATTGCTCAAAATCGACCTTCCCACTGCATGTTGCACCCCAACTCCATAGGCAACTTTCCTTCTAAAGAAATCCCCTTCTGACACCCCAGCTGACGTCGACGTTCGGTTCATCACGTAACAGAGGTCAGACTGACATGTCGCTCCCCGAACATTGTCAACCCCAACTGATGCGTCTTCAAGGAGCTCCCATGGGAAAGTTAAAGAGGAGTCAAAACCCCTACCACAAAACACTACCTGCAACATGATAACGAGGAAAGGCACGAAAGCAACTTGATAAAGAAAGCTGTTTCTGAAACAGACCTTGTCACGACAAAACTGTAAAGGCTGATTTTGGATTTGCCCCAAAATTCCTGATTCTCCTACCCACTCCTGAGGCTCGAAGTGGTGCAGGCATCCTCATTCATGGTGACGAGGCTTCTTCAAGATCTCTTCGATCTTGTTCATTTGTTGCTTGAACAGGCTATCCAATTGGCCTTGTTGTTGCTCCAGTTGTGCGCTGAATTGTACTTGGAACTGCGAAACTTGATGCGAAGTTTCTGCAACTGTGGTCTGCAACTGCTGGATCTGATTGCCATGAGAATGGCCTTGTTCACAAATCATGTTATGCAACTGACATTGACCATCACGAAGCTCAGAAACCTGCTTCTCCAGTGTTTGGATACGAGCATCGTTGCTTCCCATGGCAATATCTCCATCGAAATCCACACCTTCCCTCGATGATTTGGGGAGCTGCTGCAAAACTGCTTCCACGACTTTCTTTTCAAGATCAACCAACGGATCTGCAGTGGGGAACTTGACGGCCTGCTCCAATTGCGGGTGAATCTTCTTAACAGCCCAAGGGTCCTGGACGAAGATTGGATCAATCTCTGACTTCCCACCAGATGAACAAAGCTGCACCGTGTGCTCTGCACCAACCACCTTTGGAGTTTCCGCCATCACTACATGTTGGTCAGTCATCTTCGTAATTAAGACCTCACCATGGGATGCTGGGATCACCAGCTGCTTTGGTGAATCTATGGCTTGGACTTTCCACATTATTCCATCAAAGTGACGAGCCCCAGCCATGGGTTGAACCGGTCTGGCCACCCACTGGATACTTGCACACATTGCCGAGATGCTATCTTTCAGTGTGCCGAAGGGCACCGGCCCTACCATGAAAAATTGTTTCCTGCCCGGGGGAAGGAACTCAGATCCAGGTTTCAACAGTTGGTGCAACCTGCCAGCGTCTTCCACCCGGCACCTGACACCCATTTTTTGTCCCAATCTGGCCAATCCGCATATCCCACCCTGTGTTTGACGCATGATCACCAATTCTTGCAATGTTGCACGTGCCAACCATATGACTTGATACAGTGGAGACGGTTGTCTTCCGTCCACTGCCTTTGGCTCTACAAACAATCCATTGGCCCCTGAATAAAGCAATGCCTGAGGCTGGCAACCTGATATGGACGGTGAAAAGTTCTGAGTCCTCTGGGTTTGAATGGGCAAAATTGATTTTCAAAAATTGTCTACCCCAAAGCTCAAGAATTGGGTCTTTGAGGGAACACGCTGAAGACACATGCCACATCTCACACGCTCCTCCGCATTCTTCATCTCGACATGCTTGCAACACTGGCAACTGACCGAAGATATGTTTCAATGGGTGTGCTATGAATTGGCTCCAGTCTACTTCACACTGGTCTCGATACACTGCCACTTTGATGACGCATGAGCTTATTGAAACCAGATCGAAACATTTCTCTGAGGTCTGGCGTGTGACCGGCATTGCTCCAAGCTGATACATGTATCCGTCTGCAAGGATGGGTTCACTGTTTGCTGTGCACAAAAGTGGAAGTCTGACTTTTTCGGAAATCAGCGCTGTGGGAGGCAAAGCGCTTGCTTCTGCCAGAACAATCATCGCCAGGCCTCCTACTGAAATTTGCTTGCTACCCTTGAGGTATGGGGCAGCTACTGCTGGGCTACACAACACAATGCCGCTTGCCGTTGGCCCCACCTGGGCAACATCAATCTGCGAAAGGGGAGTTTGATCTCCACACACGAACAGGCCTGTCTCGACCCGAAGCTTTGAATGATCGATCGTTGTCTGCAATCCCTTGCCTTTGCCCTTCCCTTTTTGTTTTTGGGATCTATTACCTAAACTCACCCCCGACTTGACTTTCTTATCCAGCACACTTTGCAACTCAGAAGGCTTGATGAGTTGGACAATGGGCGTTGACCGGTTGGCCAACCACTTCAGTTCACGCCATGCTTGACCAGTCTGCAATGCCTGCTCGATGTTTGAGGCACCCAGCTTGGATTTCAGAAATCTCACTCTGTCTTCGACTGCTTCCATCGGAACTCCATGCTCTTGCAACAATGCTGACAGCTTTGCTTCCCACGGCTCAACTCCTTGGCCCCAGATCCATGGACGTGGAACGACTTCTGACAATTGGGATTCGAATTCTTCTCGGAACAACAGATGGTGAGTTTTGAGGAGTTCTTTGGTATGAGGAACCGCCACTCCCCACAACAAATGGTGCACAAAGCAAGTAGCCATGGCCCCACAAAACTCATCTACCACGAAACCAATCTGTTTGTTATTGATCATATCAGACTCAACTGCTCGAATGCGACAAATTTCACCTTGAATAAATTGCAAAGCCATTGAGTACCCGTGTTTCAAACCACATGTGAATCCTAAGACTTCTGTTGCTGTGATTCGCCAAACTATAGGATTCCAATGGCCTTCAATCACTACAGCTGACACAACTGTTGCGAATTCAGGTAATGCACGAGTCATAGCCTTGATACCTGAGACATCTCCATTATTGACCGCTGAAGTCAACATGATGGAAGGCCATACAACCACATTTTGGTCACTCATTCCCTTTGCAGAACACGCCCCTAAAGCAAAAGCAATTTCATCATCTGCCCATAACGACTCTTGGTTCTTCAAGATAGCTTTCCTATTGTCTTGGCTGATGTATTGACATTGCAGTGCTTCTAATCCGCACTCATCAATCACTTTGGGGGCAATCAATCCTAGGAATCCACCTTTCTCGACCTGACACAATGCTGTTACAGAAACTACTTGAGTGCCAGGAGGGGACTGCACTGTGTATCTCTGGGTGGCTGTTACGTCATGATCACAATCACGCCACTCTGAACATGGGCATTCTGGGATGAGGACTTGTGCCGCCTTCGGACCCCCACGAAAGGTCCATGTACTTTGACTCAAACTGGCTGACTCATCAAAAGGGATCCCTTGACTATTTTCCAAGTCATGGACTGACACTTGCTGCCCTCTAAGCTTGGTTTCTGCCTGCAAAAAATCCCTGATCGTGCATGTCGGACTAGCCGAAAATGACACCGGTGGAAAACCATCCTGGGTGATGGAAATTTGCACTTCACTCTGAGCATCTTCTGCTGAATTGGTACCAGCGGAAATCATACTTGTTTCAGTCACACTTGGGGCCCACATCTCATCCCTAAATGCAATCAATTTGACAATGTAATCAGTCAAGAAAGCCTTGGGGTCTTTTCCAACGTTATGTGCAAATTTACCCAAATGGTCTGCAACATGCCCCAACACCCACAAAGCTTGGATAGGGCTCACACATTGACCCACTGCAGCAAGCCCCAATCTCAAATCTGGACAAAAGTCAAACGATGGCAACCCTCCGTTCAACAAGAAAACCTCTTTTGGATGCAGATACCTAGCTTCTTGTCTCCAACGGCCATTGTGGTGAACGAAGGTTGTGAGGGGGACTAATGTTCCAAACAAACCTTTTTCCTTCAATCTTTGGAGGGATAAAGCAGGTCTACAGCCACAATGGCATGGATAGAGGGCATTCCCATTTGAATGAAGGACCGTCGGCAATTGTGCTTGGGGATTGATGTACGACTGTTCGATGCCACCTCTACAAAACTCATCAAATTTGCCTAGCTCATACAGTGACAACTTCAACTGTTCCATTTCTTGGCTCGGCCACGAAATGGTACTTGGCATGACTTGTTCAATCTTGAGGTATTGTGCCATCTTTGGGAGGTCATCAATACGAATTGGTCCTAACACATGTGCCGTGATGCATCCAAACCACCTGTCTCTTCTTGCACACCACAAATGCGACAAATGCAAAACTTGTTGGGTCAAATGGCACCCTGTTCTCGAACAATACTCTTTAAGCACCATCTGGAATCTGTCATTATTAAGGACACTTGGGACGCATTCTAAGATAACAATTGGGCACTGTAACAACCATGCAGTCATTAAAGTTTTCGGGAGAGAATCACTTCTTTCGTCATCCATTCCCCTTCCATCGCCAGCCAAACTATAAGGTTGACATGACACCCCCGAAAGGAGTGTTGAATGCAAATTCCCATCCTTCAACAACTCTGCCACTATGTTGGAATCCCCCACGTCACCATGGAAAAATTTCGCTGTCCCTTCATGACCATTGTCCCATAGATACTTCCACTTGTCGTTCTGATCAACCCCTGCTTTGATTTGAAAGCCAACCAACGGGCCCATCATTGAAAAAGCTCCCATCCCACAACACAGTTCGACAATGTTGTACATTTCACTAATCTGACATGGGTGCTCTCGAATGACTGTTGTATTCTCATCAATACACCCAATGATTCTATTGTGTTCCTTTACCATTTTGAGGCCCACAAACACATAGTTGTTCACCGGATTTGGGAGGTCACCCCGGATGAAAACGAAAGACCCAGGAGTTTCAACGGTTCTAAATAGATGATCCCCACCACTAGCAATGACAACTGCTTTGCAAACCACATTGAATCTCGCCCCTGTTGTCAACTGATCCAGTTGGGGAAAAAGCACCATACCATCAAAACCCTTCAAATCTACGCCTACAAATCAAAGCCACAGGGTGTTTGCCTGGACCGTTCAGCTAATGCACTGGGAAGCCCCCTGAGCCAGAACTAATGTTTGAAACCACCACCAGGTGATGTATTGATATAACATTTACTAATATATGCATTGCTGTGAAGTCGTCAGCCGAAAAAAACACTACAACACATCCCAACAGTTCATCAAAAAAACGGCTCCCAACCCTCCCCCCCAACCCAACCATTTGACTGAATCTCCCCCCTGCTGCCAGTCACCTACATGAGGTTGCTTCTCAAAGTCAAATCCCTCACTGCGGAACCAAACTTGAAACCACCACTGGCCTGGAGGAAGGCAATGGGTGGGTTTTCCTTACCGGGTGGGTAAGTTTCACCACAAGTTCGGGGCTTGAGGTGACTAAACGACTTTTTGTAATCAGGGACTTTTGGATCGGAAGTTATTAGCCATGGTTCTGTTTGATTTAACTTAAGCTAAGTATCATGAGCCAAGTAGGTGTTATACCCACGTTCCCAGTTGTTGGTTGGGTTTTGCAGGCGGGGGTGGAAACTATTTCAAGCTCTATATCTAGCAGGTGTCACCCAGAAGGAATTGGGGACACTCCCTTGGATCACTGAGTAATTTGGGGAGATGCCCTTACCAAAGTCTTCTAATCTAAGTAGTACCGATATCGAAGAGAAGCCCAACATACCTCTGCCGCATATGCCAGGCATCCCCAAACCCCAAAAGGAAAGAATTCCTTGATAAACTGTTGGTTGAGGGTCTGGGGTATGTTGCAAAGGTATGTTTGAAAGTTCTTAAACCACGGTATAGCATGTGACAGTTCATCGAGTATCAACTCCCATCAGATGTTTCAAAAATATCGATGCACCAAAAATCCAGAGTCCGGAAACTCAAATTCTATCGAGTGTAGCAGGAAATTCTGCATCCCTTCGATTCACCCTGTTAATCATTGGACTTCCAAGGGCATGAGCCACTAATTTCATTAGGGCTACAGCAGAAATCTCCCCTCTGTGTTCGTGATCATCTACAAGTTCATCGGCATAAGTGGCAGACAAAAACTACTGACAGAAGAGTGACATACTACAAGGGTGGGCCCCTACCAGTTACAAACGGGGTTATAAGTTATAACCCCCTATAAATGGCCGAAAGTAAGTGGGAAACTGGCGTTAAACCCCTACTTGTAGGGTTTATAACCTCATTTACAACTGGTAGTCGCCGGGCCCACCTTCGAGTTGACTTTGATATACGGTACTGCAGTACAGGATCTCGGTTGTGTTTCAGTTTGGTTGTCCACCGATGCCACTTGAGCTACAAAAAGAACCGATGAATGATGAATCCTACCTCATGAAATCCTGGTGACTTCATGAGAAATCCTATCCTAGTGGAACATGATCCTCCCTATGATAGACTAATAGCTGGTAGTGTACTCCCCTATGTGCCCCAAACAACCAGTGTTTTTCACTTGGGATGTTCCCACTGCTCACGATGGCCGTGAGCCCCAAAATAATTTTCACATGTTCTAAGTTTGAGGGTGTTTGTTGAGAAGATTCACTTTTTGACTTCATGGGTGCAAATCTGAAGATCCCACGATTATCCTCACTTTAACTCACATTGCACTGACTTCCGGAAAATCACTTTTAACCAACCTTCCATCACTGAAGGCACGAGTTGGATATTTTTTTGGGGTACAAATGTAAAGGTGATCCTCAAAAATTTTGCCTGTATCATAGGTGCTTCAGCAACCTCCACCTTTTTACTGCCTTTCAGGGACGACAAGTCACCAGACGTTACGTCATACGTGAGCTATAGGAATGTATGTCCAGTGGTGATTTCCTGTTCCCCCAAAAAAAAACATCTTCAAGCCAAATACACGGTGCGCCTGGATGGAGCGTGTTTGCCCGTCCCTTTGGGTATTCCTGGGCGAAAACCAGGTTTTTATATAGTGACTTTTTCAAGAAAAAAGAGGGTTGAAAGCTTTGGTACACATTAAGTTTCGGTAAGTATCTAGTTTCGGCAACTACCTGGGTGCAGTGTGCCACCATTCCCTTTACCATACCCGCTGACTCTTGAAGGGGATCCTGTGAATAGGAGAAACCCAACATATGTTGTGAGCCGGCGCCGCCACGCCCGAACCAGCTTGTGGGGACTGAATCCTTGAGTCCTTTGCCATCACTTGCGCGGTCGTTGAAAAAAAAACCGCTTCTATGTTTTTTGAAATTTACCATCTTAAAAAATCTCAACAGACGGGCTAGCTTTGGTTCTAGAGGTGGTCTGAAAGTGGGCTCAGGAGGCTGAGTTGTTGCAACAGGAATCTCTTGTTCCTATCCTGTCTGGTCTTTGTTGGCCATGACTGAAAGCCACGACTTCCTGGCCTTCTGCGGAACTTTGATAAAGACAAGAATTGAAGTTGATAAGACGGCCATCTCTTGAAAAATCTGATAAGCAATATATTGAGATCAGCGAGATGGCTCACCATTAAAGCAGTTGACATTTTTGTTTACATCTATTAGATAATCTATTGAGATGAGTCAAACACACACATCCGGGTCAAATGACGCAAAAAAAAAACATCCATAAACATCAATGAATCTTATGATCAACTCAAAAGACCGGGCGGCGTGCTCGCTTTAAAAAAATCCCATGTCGCATTGCCAAGCAATAATGGTTATAAACTAATTAGTATTGTAACCATCATTGGGATGATAATGGTTTAAATAATGGTAAGAGTCAGTCATAATGGTTATAAACTAATTCTTCAACATTGCTGTTTTGCTACTAGTATTTTTCGAATATTGTGAATCGCACCAGAGAGCTACAACCCCAATTATATGAATTTGGCTTTCCCAAAAGAGAAAACAACACGATTTTGTTTCGTGTTTTTTTTTGCAAAAAAAAAACGATGGGGAAAAAAAAAACGACGGTCTTTTACCGAGGGGATGAATGTGGGGGTTTCCGAAAATAGGGGTACCCCCAAATCATCCATTTTAATAGGGTTTTCCATTATAAACCATCCATTTTTTGGGGATACCACTATTTTCGGAACCACCCATGTATGTTCCCATCAACAAAAAACGAAAATGCCAAGCAGCCAAAAGGATGTGGGCCCTGGCGACTCCTGTGGTCCACACAGGATTGGGCGGTTCACGGGGGGATGGGTTTTCTTTTGGGGTGTTTTTTTTCCCCGCGTGGTTTTTTTTACTACAAAAACAAGGTGGAGAATTTCATCATCAAATAAAAAAGGGGTCTTTCTAAGGGTATGATGTTGAGAACTTTTGGTGACTACGTTCAGGTGGTTTTCAGCAACCCAAGTGTCGAAAACATGGGCAAGTCAAAAATGTGTTCATCTTCCCTAAGAGTTTGGGGTGCAATTGCTTTTTTTACAAAAATGGAAACCACCACATTGGGAGTCACATATTTCATATTTGGTCGACGCTGACCTTTCTGGGTGGCATCACTTTCGGTTCAAACCCATCCCAATGGTCCAAGATTTGGAATGCAAAATTTGTTTTCAAAAAAAAAATGGCCTTATTTCTTCGGGTTTCTTAAGAAATCACATAATCCCCTTCACATAAATCCCTGAAACCAACATATCCTCTGAAACTAGGGCCGAAACACCCAAAAAAGGAAATTTCATCCAGCCATCCATGAAAGTGGCAAAAACCTTAGGTTTAGGGAGGGTAATAATCCCTGATCATAACTACTTATTGGTTGAACCACCATCTGAAAAATAGGCTCGTCAAATTGGATCATCCCCCCAGGTAAGGGTGAAACAACCCCCAGTTAGGGGACTTACAACCAGCTAAGGCCCGCTCTGGCAGAAACTCACCCCCCGCAGTGGTTCAAGAGACTGACCTTAGGAGTTTGTTGCCACGGTCGTAGGCTTCGTGGTATCACTGGAGCAGCTTCCAAGATGCGTGGCTTGCCTTGAAGTTTGGTAAGTTGGATGGTGGTTACATCCCAAAAAAAAAACTAACATGGCAAAAAATCCATCCCTTTGAAGATGTATTTCCTATGGAAAATGGGGGGATGTTCGATTGCTATGTTGGTTTTCGGGGGTGTAAGAAATTGCTTGATGATTAATTCTTGGTGTTTTTAAAGCCTAATTTTCAGTTGTATCTTCGCAAGTAGTCATCCCGAAATCATTCCAGGAATTCTTGGGGAAAGCTGAGGCACAAACATGATCCACCGTGTAAAAACCGTTGGTTAGAAAATTGCTACATTCCATGAAATCCTGGTTGGTCCATTCATAGAGATATTGAAACAATGGTTTATGAAACAATCCTCATACATAACTGGGTAGTCGTTCATCCCCCCAACAAAAATTTGGCTCCACTGAAGGCTCCTTTGTTAGACAAAAGTAAAGGAAGAAGACCCCAACAAAACATCACTCAAATGTTGGGTGAATCAATCCATCGCATGTTGTAACACCAGTGTCCTTCCTGTCCCCAATTTGGATGATCCTCTTTCTTTTGCTTGGAGGATCCAGTGGTCATCTGGTCATTGATTTTTAGGGCGGGCTTAATGGCCAGAAAATGTCGCTTGCTTCAGAAATTTCAGCGGAGTCTGCACCACTTGAGCTTTTCCCGCAAACTGTTCCGGGCCAAAATTGTACAATACCACCTGGTGATCTCTGGAAATTCTGAAGCAACAACAGTGGCTCCGTGAAAAAACTTGCCATTCTTCCCCTGATAAAGTGAGTTTTATGGTTCCACACCGCAAACATTTTACGCTTTGCTGAGCAAAAGTCATCATCCATGGTGTTGATTCTCGGAGTACAATGTTGCCCTAAGACATTCTCTACACCAGTATTTCAAAGTAGATATCACACCTCTCTTGTCGACCTTGGTGTTTTTTTCTAAAAATAAAAGCCCCTTGCTAAAAAGGCCCAACAAAATATTGCCAATCCCAAAATTTGTTGGGGGAGACCCAAAAATAGCCCGTAAACGAGACGATTGACAACTTTTCAGTATTTCTCATGGGCCTCTTTTTTGGTCAACTTCAGTTTTTGGAGAGTTTCACCAAGTTGGGGCAAAAAATCCAGCCCCAGCATCCCAGCATCCCACTCCAGCATCAACATCCCATGAGGGTGAACTATGGCATTCCTGATGCCTAATATGCAAAAAACAAAAAATCCTGGGTGTCAAGGAAAGGTCGACTTCTTTTCGACCTTTCCCCTTCTCAATCACCGGTTGGGGAAGGTCGTGTTGGGGAAAAACAGATCAGCCCGAAGAATAGCCCAACAGCAACGACTTTTGGGGGTCCTTTCTGGGGGAACTGGAGGCTAAAGACCCCAAAGCAAGCGCTCTTGGGGAAAAACATGTTTTGGCGGATCAAAAATTCACCTGGACCAGTATTCTTAACATAGCTGGATGGCATATGGAGCCTAGGCCTTAAACTATTTGTCTTTCGGGTGTTTAAAGTTCCAAAAAAACTCCCAAATACCTCCTCCCCCCCGTGAAAAGAAGCTGTCCCCACATGTAGGTCTTCCAATCACCATCTTTTTTCGGATGGTCTTTCACCAATTTGTGCCACTGTTAAAAACAAGGGGTGTACCAGCAACATCTGTTCTCAACCAAGAAACGCTGTTCGGGCCGCGGATCACTTGTGGATCGCGTTAGGCTGCTTTCGCCTCCAAGTTAACAGGTGGTGACTACACTCTAGGGAGTTTCCACCGAAGTAGAAAATACTGTTGATGGAAGAAATCCGGCGAACCAGTTGATATGGTAAATATCCCATTATTTACAGGGTTTTATACATGTCAGGTGATGCAGGACTTCTTCCATCAGCAGTATGATCTATAGAAAAGCATTTTTTTGAAGGTGTTATTTTTTCCAATTTTGGGAGAGGATATTCTCAACCCCCCTGTGGGTCCACAAGAATCCGATTTTGGTTTCATTCCTCCGCTACCTTCCCACAAAGGATCAGCATTAAGAATCAAAGGTTTCCGAAAAATTTGGATCTGATTGTTGTGTCACCTTTTTTGATAGCTGCCAGCTGGGAAGAATCCGATGTTGTTCTTTTTCTCAAAGTCAATTTGTTTTTGTTTGTCTTTTGGAAGGTACCCAGAGGCTAAGAAATCAGGAGCTGCCCAATTTTGCATGTCGCTCAAGATAAATTTTGGGGGGTGCTTCCCCAGTGAAATCCCTCCGGAAAAATCCCACTTTCCGAAAGATGTCGTTTTCTCGTCGTTTTCCAAATGTTGTTTTGGTGAAAAGAAATCTTTGGAAAGTAAGGTGGTTGACTATGAATTAGTTGGGAGCCCATGTTTGATAGGACACCACCTTTTCGAAAGTTTTTTAAATGAAACACCTATCTGTAAGCTGGAGTTCTTGTCAAGTTCCTATCAGGATGATTGTTGTTTCGAAAAGAAAGACTTCCATGGTCTGCCCGATTTGCGCATGTAAAAAAAACATGTCAGTTCTTTTGATTCACCTATGTTCACCATAGCAATTCTACACAACGACCCGCCCCTCACCTGGCGAATATTTCCGAAATATGGTGGCCAATGATGGTTACTATCAACCAATGGTCCATTGCTGATGTTGGTGGCTTTCCATTCAATGTTTCACTTGTGGGTTTCCTTAGGGGATCTACCTAATACAGTACACCATCGTGACAAAACCACCAATGAACCGTTGGTTGAAGCTGTTAAGTTGGAAGAAATCTTAGCACCGGTTGAGATGTACAGTGTGAAAGGTTTCATCCGCCAACACTTGGAGATTCTCCCAACCTCAAATTGATTCGCCGGATTTCTGAAGCATCAATAATACCAATTCAATTTCTACAGTAACTAAATAGACTTTGATAAAGTTCAACGGATCAGTAGGGTAATTTCTGCGCACTTAAGCACTTGTCATGTGTGGTCCCTCTGAATAGCTACCCCCAACTATTTGGAAGGATTCCAAATCTCCAAAGATGCAAACAATGAAGCGATTCTCAAATTGTCTAGGGAACATTACATCAAAACTCGATGATTTGTGGAATTGAAGAACTGCATCATGAGCAGCAAGGGCAGTTCTGCCATACGATCCTACGATCCACATTTAACAAGTGGCTGACATTCATATCCCCCCTCACTGCTTGTGCAACCAATTTTACTATGCATTCTCTTGTGAAGGAACCTTGAAAGCGCTGGGCTTTGGAAAAGCGTCCCGATCCAACTGGAAGATCTCGGTTCCTTGAATTTTGAAGCACCAATCAACAGGCACGATGTTAAGACAGCACAGTGTGAACGATAGGTCACTTGGTAATTGGCCTACAACACCACGTGGTGCTTTTCACACATCCCAACAAGCTTAGGGAAGTGGTCTTTTTTTCATACAAGCCGACATGTGTATAGCTTGGGTGGTGCCCCGAACTCTAACAACGGATTCCATGAAGGTCAAAACAGCTTCCTCAGGCATGCCCCATTATCCGCCAATCCCGTTTCAAGCGGGGGGTGTGCGCCCCCAGGAGTTTGAAGGTCTTGTCGGTTGGATCCAGAGTAACTTTTTCTGTGTTGGGATGATTGCCATCCTTCCTTTGCCAAAAGGAGGCTTTTCTTGGTTCCCGTTTGCAAAAGTTGGGCGAGGCTGAAATCATGTAGAACTTGCCAAATCTTTGCAGAGATGTTGAGAGGATTTCTATTCTCAACCATCACTTGACATCTTTTTTCAATCCCTTGCCCCTTGCTGAATGATTATGACGGCCAACAAGGAGCAGTACCTCTTTTCAAAGGATTCCTGAATGACCCTTTGGTAACATGGACTCAGCAAAATCCCTTCAGTTTGAATAGGTAAATATAATATAGGTACTAGATGTAATTACAAATAATGAATTTTCCATTGCCATGTTAGACCACCCGCAGAGTTTTAAAAAAGTGCTCACCAAGAAAAGACACAAAAAGAAAGCATATCCCGTAGCTGTTCAGCTATGTGTATACCACTTTCATTGAACCCAAAAAAAACAGCTCTCCAAAATAACCATAGAAGAACAGGATATTCATTTCAAAAAAATCCAAACAGGATGGAACAGGATATTTGAGTCTCAAAAGAAAATCTCAGCATTTCTGCTCCAAGTCTCAACTCATAGTTCCCTGGTCCAGGTGTTCGATTGACCCGATGGAAGCGACGTGGGGCAGCACTCCATTTGGGACAGTGCGAACAGCTTTGCACCTCGGTGAAGTTCCTCCCCTGACACCCAAGGGTCAACCCCAGGGCAAGATGAAATCCCTACAAATCATTGGAAATTTTATCCGGTGAACTTGTGAACCAAAGAGTGCCTTTCACATCACCTTTCGAGTGATTCTTCCGTTTGCCCCTTTTTTCGTTGAGCCCAAAAAAAAAAGATACTTTGCCGTTGACTTGGTGTCAACAGATTTAGCCACCAGATGTCGAAACCCGATTGAGTGGGGGCAAAACCAATGGGAAGGCAGCAACTGAAGGGTGAAACACAGTCGATTCTCATATATTCTCATCACTCAGCTCTGGGGGAAATATTGCTTCTTCCATTGGTGCCGGACCGTTTGAATAACACAACTTCCCCGAAAGAAACGCCAGCTTCCAAACTCCCAGTACTTCGGCAAACCTAGCCTTCGAGTTTTTCAAACCAGGTCAACCACTGGGTTTTTTTGCGCAGCCTTTTGTGAACCAACAGTTTTTAAGCTTGTCATGAATTCCGGGTTCGGTCGGTGTGCTTTTTGTTGAAAAACCTGGAATGTTGGTGAAAAAATGCTATGATTGAAAAGGAAATACCTTTTTCAGAGCCCTTTTTTTTCCCACTATCCAAGTCAAATTTCTTGGAAGAACTCATTTTCCTTGTTGGGAATGATACAGTCCGTGGCACTTTATCTCACGAACAAGACACAGAGCTCTGAAAAAAGCTGCGCTGTGTCGTCCAGTACGTCTCAGGACCGACAGGAACCTCAAAGCCAGGAGAAAATCTGCTGCGGAAAGTTTGATTCCCCTTAAAGTTATCCTCAACGCCCAGGTGAGGAAAAAGTCTGCCTCTTTCTCTTAAAAATCAAAACGGAGAAAAAAAGGAGGGCGGTTCGAACCTTGACGAAACACCTGTCTGCGCAATGCCTAGCCTTTTTTTTCCCCAGAGAGATTAGGACTGACCTGGAGAACCATTGACCTAGAAAGGCCCTCATACTATTGATGCTTCAGAAGTCTGGCGATCACCACCTGGGATGTATAAAAACCCTGTAAATCATGGGATAAACTACCATAAACTACCAACCTCTACTGGTACAGGAATCTTCTTGCATCAACAGTACTTTGGGGATCTTCTTTGCATGCCAAATGGACTTAGGTCAAGTTGCATCACGTGTAAAGTTCTTGAATGTTGAAGCCTGAAAAATCCAAGCCGCTCACTGGAATCATGATCGATTCCTAAAATAGATGGCTGGTGGATGATATTGAATGATTTACAGTGGATTTTTGACACCTTAGGTGCAGGATTTTGTGTATCCAGATGTTCCATGTGTGGAATATGTACCTACATTTGCCACAAATTTAGGCCATCCATGTCGGTAAATATTTCAGTCCCATAGGTTTCCTGTTAACAGCTAGCATTCCAATCCAGGTGTATTAGACCCAATCCTGATATATTGCCTCCATATGGTTCTTTTGTTGCTAGGGCTTGGTAGTTGGGGGATCCTAAGGAAACCGTGTTTTCCAATATTTTTGGGCCTTGATTGTCTTGAAATACAAACCCAACCCGAAGAATTGGTTTCTGAGCAGCATTGCCCTGGTACCTGAAACATACACTTTTAAAATGGTTGCTTCCAAATCATTGAATAAACAGGTGGTGTTTCACCACCCATCCATCCAAAAAAAATGTTGTTTAGTGGGTACCAGGTAGGTATGTTTTCTCTGGAAAAAAAGGTCCCAGGAAATACTGCCTGTGAAATCCTTTAAACACGGGGTTCGCTTGATGCTTCAAAACTCCGTTAAAATCACTGCGTTGGAGGCGAAGAAAGAAAGATGGAAGTAGTGGCATGCACTGCTGCTAGTAACTGGTCCAAGATGTCTGAACCATCAAACCCGGCAATTTACTTCCAAAAGAATTTATAGGTGCATTAAAGGAAAAAATCACCTGCATTTTGCAGGTCAATCAAGACTTTAAGTAAGCTACTTCTTAGAAGTGAAAATATGAAGAATTTGAGTTGCACCCACCTAAAACTAACAGCGAAAATGGATGGTTGGAAGAGGGTCCTTTCCTTCTGGGAAGGTAACTTTTCTCTGAGCGAACTTTCAAACTTCAGGAGTGTACATCAAAATTCATCCGAAGAAACCTTGATCTGCTCCTTCCAGGCTTTTCGTACGGGTTCCGCTGGGTGAAAGGAGACTTCTGAACGATCCGTGCAACGGTTCGGGTCTGGCAGGGACGGGGAAACTTGCAATGACTGATGACTGGCGGGCTTGTAAAAGGTAAAAAGGGACAGAAGAAAATCAACATAAGAGATTGAAATTCCTCATCTTTGTATAGGAAATATATACATGCTGTACAGTTATACAATTTTGATTCATTGTCACATTAGCCAGCTAATGGGATCTTCCCCGGAAACTGGCCACAAGTTCTACTGATCATTCATCCAGTCTCCATGGTGCGATGCTGCTACATGGTCCAGCATAAAGATCAATGTGAAGCACCACACGGTTGCAAAAGTTTCGACAAATAGACAGCTCCCAGTTGAAAAATGGATGATTTTCCAGTCATGTTTACTTCAGATCATGCCAATCATGAAGTCATTTGTAGATATTCTTAGCAGGCAGCAAACTTCTTTTGGCGTCGTTCCTTAAAAAAAATCTTTCTTTGCCAAAACAAGGCTCTCCTTGAAACCCGCCGTTTCAAAAAGGGGCTGGAGCCAAGACAAAAGCCAAAGCCACTTGCACCGTGTGTAAGCCGCGGAGAAAAAAAAACAGTTCGGTTGATACTGGGCTCCATGAAATCCAACGGTTGGCATAGACAATTCGTGGGAATCCCGTTTTTGGGTTAAAAAAAATTCATCAGTAAACCAACCAAGTAACCAAGTGGCCAAACTTTGCGTCGGATGGTACTCCTTACCTTGAGATAATTCCTCATTCTAAAGTTGATGAAATAACTAATCCCAACTCACAAACATAGCACTCATAGCACCTAAAAATGGATGTGGATGGAAGACATCCAACTTTTTCTGGGAAGTGTTGCTGGCAACATCGCAAATATCATCAGGGAAATGTTCAGGAAAAACCTCGCATCATCTTGATGAGTTTTTGGAAGGCACAACTCGGTCCGTGCTTGTTAACAAAAAACAGCACTCCTGTCCTACCAGCTTCCTTTGAAAAACAGGGGAAATTGTTAGAAATTCACGGGAAATGTCTCAACAACCTACCACCTCCGGCACCCCAAGATGAACAAAACGCGTTTTCCAGGCTTCATTCTTGTATAAGCTATGTAAACTAGGTATTATCTATGGTATTATCATCTGTGGAGATTTCTTTTCCCAAGATGTATGGAGAAAAATCTGCAACCCTGTTTGGTTCTCGGAAAATCTAGTTTCTAGAAGATTGCTACTGGAGCTGCGATTTCAGGTGAATTTCTTCCATTGACATCCAACCATTTGGCAAATAAAAGAAACAACGTGTTTTCAAACAGCTAACCAAAGCGACAACTATCCCACCCGTCGGCACCTACTCGGATATGCTCTCATAGGCAATGGAAGTAACTGTGTTTCTTTTGGTTGCTGTTTTGTTGTTGTTGTTGTTGTTGTTGTTGTTGTTGTTGTTGTTGTTGTTGTTGTTGTTGGTGGTGGTGGTGGTGGTGCTGATGGTGGTGGTGGTGTTGGTGTTGTTGTTGCTGTTGTTGCTGTTGTTGCTGTAGGCGTTGTTGTTGTTGTTGTTGTTGCTGCTGTTGTTGCTGCTGCTGCTGTTGTTGTATTCATCTCTATGGGTGAGCCGTGGATGCTTCAGAAGTGCGGCGAAACTGACATAGATCTGAAAGATAACAATTATTTTTGAAAAAAAAAAGGTGAATTCCAGGAATGAGAGAGAGAAAGAGATTTTGCCAGATTTATTTCCTTCCAGTCCCAGATTCCCCGATTCCTAAATCACCAGAAATCATGGATTGACTCCGTTTGTCGCTCGGTTTCTTTCCGTACATCAGAAAATGTCGGTTTTCGATGAGAGTTCGGAGAGGAACCCTTGCAAAGGTTGACTTCTTCAGTCTGAAAATTCAGATACGCATGTTTCATGAACATGGAGAGATGCTTCAAGAAGAAACTGTGGTTTTTTTTCAACAAAAACAAACAAATCTTGTCTGTACGATCATAGAAAAAACCCTTTCAAAAGTGCCAAGTTCAACCACGTTTTCTTCAGGACCGGGGTGCGGAGGGTGGACGAATACAAAAAAACACGGGGAAGCAAAAAAAACACTTCGGGGGGCTCCCAAATCTCGAGGGAGCTGAATTTTCCGTCATTTTTTTTGTCATTCTTTTTTGGATGTCATGATGACCAGTTGGTAGTTGAACCAACACATCTAAAAATGTGCTCGTCAAATTGGATGATTTCCCCCAAAATCGGGGGGACTATATAAAATTATTTTAAAGCCACCACCTAGATGAGTTCTGCAATGGGGATTTTGGACGTCATCTTTTTTGATCTTTTTTAGAATCAGGGCTAGTCAACCTACCCCCCACAACGTACCCCACCCCACAATTAAGGGTTTAATAAGGCCTTATGCAAAGTCAGACCAATGGTGTACGTACGCCCTGATCATAAGGCCGGCTATTTCTGCGGGGGGTACGAACCAGTCATGAATCAGTTGATCTTGCTCCCAAAACTGGCCCCTGGCTATCAGAAACTTCAGCTTCCTGCCACCAAACTGATGACGTAACCACGATAGGGGGGGGTGTAACATCTGAAAAAGACTAATAGAACTCTGCACTTGGGAAAGTTTCCCGCACCTCCTGCGAAGCAAAGCGAATTGCCCGTCCACCGTGTTGAATAGCAGAGAGCACCACTGTGGCATCGGCCTGCTAAGTGAAGATTGGGGCTCTTCACGGGACACCTACCTGGGATACAAAAAATGTGATGTCATCCTGTAGGATGGCTATTTCAATTGGATGCTTCCAAACCTTTATTTCGGAACATTGTTGTTTAGACATGTCCATCCCTTTAAAGCTGGTTCTTTAGAGTTCCGTGTAGATACCAAAAAGCTGCTGCTGGATAACAAAAGGAAAACTACCCTGTCCAAAGCATCTTGCATAGCTTCAAGTGTTCAATTGATATAGTAGAGTTTCCGAAACTTTCTCCAACTGGATATACTTTCCGTCCTTCTGATGACTTTTCAGCAACTGTCTCGGACCCAAGCTATGTCATGGAACCAAGTTGCATGTCCCAGAGGTCTGACACATTGTGTGACCCCAACCAAGAGGATCTAGCCCACTATCTTTCAAAAATTATCGTGTTGGGATATGACCAAAAGTAGAATCACCTCTTAAATGACTCAAAAGATCCCCTGTAACCCGGTTTGTGCAGTAGAATCCACTACAAAATGTTTTTTTGGGGGAGTGACCTCATGGACGCCAGATTCATGGGAATCTAAGGGGCAAAATCCCCCCAATGCCACGTTTGCAGCAGGGCATAGCCGGCCTTCTTTTCTGGGGGGGCTTGGGGAGGGTATTCTTAGATTCTCATGATAGATCTATCTCATGTTGGAGAAAAACGTATTTGATGGTTCCAAAAGAGTCTGTTACGGTATGACATCTATAAACCCGGAAAACAATATACCAAGCTCAAATGGTTTAGCGGATTGTCTTGAAAACATCAACGTACAACATACATCAAGGTGCACCAAAAAGTCAGAAAAATGCGGCCAGCTCAGAGGTGTTTTTTTTTCTGAAATGTGGATTCGCAGATCAAAAAATCCTGTATCCGTGTACTTCACCTAGTTCAATGGAACTGTCTTGATTCTTTTTTGATCATCAGTGTTGATATTCATACATCCAGTCTTTTTTTGGGGGGGACTTCCAAGAAAAGATGCGAAAGATCATTTTTTTTCCATCTTTCCATCTGCCTTCAATGCTTCTGTGGCAAATTCCAAGGCCTTCAGTCCGAGCCGAAAGGCTTTGTTTGAAAGGGGGTTTTTCCATGGTTTTTTCAATTCTTTTCGGGGGATCAACACAACACAAATCTATGCTAAATTCGAGGGATTTCCCGAAAATCATAGTGCCATAGTGCATGAAGTTTCGGTTGGTAATACCCACGGAAAATGAACGGCTGGAACCTGAAAAATCATCCAATTGGAAAAGTAAAATCTTCCAAACCATGACTTTCAAGTTCTATGTTAATCTTCCGGGGAGTATCCATGGTTTTGGGTCACCAACCTTCAAGAAAACCCGGCTCAAAGATTTCCCCTTACAAAACTCTTTCTGAATTTGAACACATTTATCCCTGACACAAACATCTGCGTCTGGAACTGGAAAAGGGTAACTTTGACAAAGCCCTCCCAAAAAAATGAAAATGATGCTTGAAATACACTTATCCACCAATGATCAACATACAGTAGCACCAAAAAATTTGACAATCATTCGAACTCGTCTTCCCAAACCTTCGGAAGGGGGTACTAAATCAATTTGGGAATCTATGCCTGCCAAAATTATCACCCAAAGAGAAATTTGCCGGTGGCCAATAATCCCTTCATAGGGGGCCAGTTATTTCCTGTGTGGCAGCTGCAGGGGGTCCCAGCAGCAAAAATTATCATCATCGTCATCAGTCCTCGAAAAGCTGGTGGATGAATCCATGAAGTTTGGCATTTCTAGATGTCTAGTGGGTGCGCCAAACCTCCTTTTGAAACATACAGTCTTAGAGGAATAGTTGGAAATGCAGTCTTACGAATCTATAGCCAGGTTATCCAACCATCGAACAAGTTACCCCCCTGAAACTAGCATATCCCCTGAAAATTGATCTTTGGAAGTTACTNGATGAAATGTCCCTTTAAAAATGGTCCCTTTTTTGGAGACATTCGTTCATTTTCGCGGGGATAATTTTCCAAGTGGATCCAATTGATCTACTAAAACCATAAGAATCCACAAAAACTGTCCAAAAACATCCCCCAAGTGCGACTTGATGATTCCAACCGTAAACACCCTAAAAAGAGAGACCAAACTGGGAATTTCAGGGGTACCACCCAAATACCACCCAAGAAAAAAGACCATATCAAGGGATCATAGGGATCATTAACCACCATCATCCCCCAGTAAAAACCTTAACTAGGAGAAAAGGTGGCATAGGGGGAGGGGGGTTGGGCACCCTTCTTTTCCCATGATGTTTTCTCTCGCCAATTCCCTACCTCTCCGTCTTGCTTTACAGCCAATAGCACCGTGCGACGATCGCCTTGCAGGGTCCATCAACTCCGCAAATGTTGAGGATGGTCATCCCCACAATGACGGAAATCCTTACTTATGACTTATGCGTACCTGGAGCCCCTTTTTCACCTATTTTTGAAAGTGGTCGGGGCCCCCCAAAACAAGGTCGAAATCCCAATCAAAACAGCCGGATCAAAACTGCAGGTATGTCTTTATACTTACCAGGTGACTCATCCCGTGACCTTTTGGAAATCCCCTATTTGGAGGTTAGCCTTTGAAACGGTCACTTGGATCATCCCAAAAAGGGTACCAGCAGAATTGCCAGGACGGGTATATAAAACTAGCTACTGCTGGGTGCATGAATTTTTCCTACCATAGGGAACTCATGGGAGTTTGGACCCAAACACATACGAGGATTTCATGCTTGGAGACATCATCTCTTCTTGACTAAGGGCAGTTCTTCTACCCCGCCCCCCAAAAAGAAGAAAGTGACCACCAAAAGCACAAGAGTTGTTCCACTGCAGAGAGCAAGCCTGACCATCTGACCGCGGTAGGGATTACTAAACGATTACTAGTGGTAAAACGTGAAGCATGAACCCTTTCGGCTGTGACAAAATACAGTGGACCTTAGTCCCAACATGTCCCAACCCATCCATTCCCCACAAAATGTCCTGCATCTCTTGCTCGCAAACTTGGAAATTCATGATTTTTCCGATTACAAAGCCCAACCGAAATGGATTGAATCAATGCACCTCTCAAAAACCTCCCCAACCCTAAAACCTTGCACATGCTCCGGTGCAAACTGCAAGCGTCGCCAATCCTCTGCCACAGATGCACGCCTACAAAACACAGCTGGTGCCAGTTGGAATGACCAGAGTGGATGAAACTGTTCAATTTTTTACGATAATGAGCTGGGTATGCTAAGCATTCTTCATGGAAAGTTTGGGAAGTTATGCCCCATTGAATTTGTCGTGCTTGAAGATTTGCCAAGCAAGACTCTCAGACGGAGCTGGAATGGAGAGTCATGCTTCAGATTTAATGGTCATCCTGTTGGTTCCAAAAGCCGGGAAAACCCGCTTAAGGTTGGTTCCCGTGATTTTTTCCCAAAGACTTTGTGTGACCCCCGACGTCCCAAGTGGTGAAATTTCAGGGTTTTTTCTCGAAAGTCTGGGATGGGGATGGGCCTTGGAAGTAGAATCTTCCACAAGCAATCCACCAATCCCATCTTTCATGTATTGTTTCACCCGGTTGAATGAAAACCTTTGGGCGAAAATCCCGGAGAAAGGATCTTTGACATAGATTTTCGTCCATCTTTCCTTGCTACTGATGGTTCCAAAAATCTAGCCAACCACCTGGAATCTATAAAAAGCTGTCATGAATAGGGAGACACTTCCGTGAGGAAAATTTTGTCTGCCAAGGTGTACCAGAGCATTTTTAACCTCCAAAAGCTCCTATCACAAAACTGGATAGGAACACAGGAATCCCATTTCATGGAGTGTCATATACATACGCTTGTCATATCTGTACTATCATCCCCATTAAGACAACATGTGTTTGTTGAATTCCTTCTCTGGTCAAGCAACCACTTTTTTGGTTTTGTGGGTCGATTCACTTCGCATGGGAGGGTATCTCTAATAAATTTACCATACATGGAACCTCTACACTTCACCAAGAAAACCGCGATGATGAGTTTCCATTTTTTTGGAGAAACCATCTTTCATATAACTTGGCATGGCCATGGTCACAATCAGATTCCTTAAGTCGTTCCATTCCACTGAAAAACGTGCAATGAAGATCATCATGGGTCCAAGCTATGGCATAGTGGTTCCTGGAAGTTTGCTCTTGCCCCCAAGTCGTGCAAGTTGTTTTTGACCGGGCTGAGGTTCCACCATATCACAAGGATCTCTACAATTCATCCTCTAAATAGTCGGTCAATGTTCAGATCCTTATTTCAGGGCCTATGAAATAGTCTTTGTACCTAACTTGGAGAACTGGGAAATTTTGCAGGTTTTTCGTAGCTGATACCTTCCCAAACCTCCCCCATCTGGGGCCCTCCACCAAGCCGATACGCTGCTTAGCCCACGGCCCATGAAAAATTTCCGCCGGGCTAAAAATTGGGCGGAAATCAAGAAGGTTTGCCACATGAATGTACTTAGTTGTTCACACACATTCCTTGCAAAAAGGTTGACAAATTCCTTCATTTGTCGCACTTGAAGGTGAAACAACAAACCAAGGTGAACCTTTTATGTCAACCAGCAATTTTCTGTGTTCACCTGTCAATATTTTGCTGCTCACACACTCTCAAATCAAGAATGTAGTGTGATGACTTTCGTAGAATCGAGAAAAGTTTTCAAATGGTTCCATTTACAAAACGGATTCCCACCTGTTAGGCTTTTCTTGCGTATCTTTTTGTTGAGCCTTCATTTTTGCAAGATATTCAAGTTTCATAGGAAGTTGGTGTTTTTTGGACCACAAAAAGGGAATCAATCTGTATCGAATGGTCGACTAGCTGATGACAGTTTTAGAACATTTGGGTCCTCTCAGATGTGGAAACATTGTTGTTCTACGGTTAATTGTTCACGTGCTGGTTGGACCTCCTTTCAAATAAACTACTTTTTTATACACTTTTTGTGCAAACTGCCGATCAAGCTCAAGGCGTAGTCGGTCATTTCAACTCTTAGACTATTGAAGAGTGAACCTGCAGTAATTAAGCAAAAGTTCTGGAAGGTTAAAAACAGGCAAACAAAACAAGCAAACCACAAAAACACAACCAGCCAGCCACGAAAATTTCCAGAAAACTAGGGTGAAATGGCAAAAAGGGGTGAAACACCACCCTCTACGACTCTCGGCCCTCATGTGTGCTTCTCCATGGTGTAGTTCCTCCCGGTGCAAAGACTTATGTTTCGCTGGGCGGGCCTTCTATCTGGTGGGAATTTTTTTTCCTGAAACTCCTTGTTTCGTGTGCCAGTTCTGAACCCGTGCGCCTTCTTGTTCCTCAATCCGTTCCCAAGCAGATTGATCCATGTCACCCCACTTCTGCACGTGGAGCAAGAGCCCCATGAAAGGCGGGAAACCCCTTTCAAATAAACTACGTTTTTTGCTTAGGTTTTTTGGTGAGCGGCTCATGTCCCAACAACGCCATTCCATGAGACTTTTGCTGGAAAACAGGAAAACGGTTTCATCGTGTTCACAATTAAAACTCCGACAGGTTTGGCTGTGTAACCCAACGAACCAGCACCTTTTCATTGCTCAGTACTCATTCATTTTTTGCTAGCCCTCATGACTCTGGATTTCTTGGGGGAAGGAATTTTTCCATGAACTCACAAGTCGGTCACAGGATGCAAAACAAAACCAAAAACTGCACAATACCTTCAAACATACAGAAGAAACACAAACAAAAAACAGGACATCTAACCACAAAGTGCAGTAACATGCGTGCATGCCTTTACATCCACCTTGGTCACAACCACGACAGTCAGCGATCCGGTGCAGTGTTGGTGACACATGTTGCCAGACAAGTTTTCTGAGGTGACCCAAAAACAGCAAAACGACCAATAAACACCAGCACCAAACCAAACCCGAAAGAGCCAAAACATCACCACACCAAGCCAACTTATCCTGTCGTTTTTCCAAGCCAAAACCTTGGAACACCATCTGTGTTTTCAGCACACAGGTCAGTATTTTTTTGCGCCATTGCCGATCGAGCACGAAGCCTTGTCGGTCATAGGTTCTCTTGTGTGTGAAGCGTTCTTGCATTGATTCGCAAAAGACCTAGGAACTAGTTGACAACCAAGCAACAGCGAAAAAAACAAAACCAAAACTCCAGCCAAACCAAAAAGGCCAAAACAAAACCAAAAAAGACACAGAAGTGCCTAGATAGCAGTGGAATGTGTTTTTGTTTGAATTTTGTGGTCTTTTTTGCATGTTTTTTAGATTAATTTCATGTACAACATCAAGTGGTGCTTGGCCACAGCGTCTTAACACCTTTGTTCAGCTGAATGAAGTTTTTTTTTCTGGCGGCTGCTTGGGTTGATCCCGGGCGGAGCGCCCTTCAGTCAGCTGAGCAGTGATGTAAGGACGCTATGGTCGTATCCACCGAGTTAAAATGTCATTTTGTGACAAAAACATGCAGAAAGGCCGATTATAAACAACACTGAAAAAGAGTGGAAACAAAAAAACCGTCCACAGAACGTACAGGGACTGCAGAAGAGGGCTCCGGTGATGTCATAGGGACAACCCCTATGCCGGAGAAGATACAACAGCATAAGGAGAAGATGGCTTTGGTGAAACCAAGAGGAAGCACCTGTGCCAGAGGCAGTGTGCAAGTCAAAAGAAAGTGGAGGATATATTAAAATGGTTTCATTAATGGCCTTTAAGCGCAAGGGCAGTTTCCCATAAAATACGTAAAACTATGCGAAGCGGGCGGCGACGGAGAGGAGGTGTAATGAGGAGGGAGTGGGATGATTATTTAAAGAGGACGGGAATGGAGAAACAAAAAGTTTCGTGGTGGGAGTTGAGTACGGAGAAGGAAGCAGAGAGATATCACAAGAGAATTTGGAAAGGGAGAGAACCAATGTGTAGAGAGTGCCATTGGACAAGGCGGGGCTTGAGGTATGAGAGAGAACAAAGGTGAAGTGGGGTGAAAAAGGAGTTGGAAGACGAAGGTCGTGTGGAGGTGTGCGGAAGTACATAAGTGGTGAAAAAATTGAAGCACAGGAGGATGAGCCGGACAGTATGCCACGGGCTGGTCACTCCGTTGCCTACCTTTTTTGTGAAAAGGAGAGGAGTTGCATGAAGACAAGCAAGAAAGAAAAGAATAGAGAGTTTTTTTTTTGCCTGTGCCGTGCGCGCTTGAAGCTCAGACGGTCATCAATCCTTTTGTTTAGATTGTCCATTCCCACGCATGAGAATATAAGTGAAACAGATACCTAGGTGTCATCAAAATAAACCGAAGCAAAACAGCAAAAACCCAAAACAACCACAAACAAAAAAACCCAAAAACCAGCAGGACACCTAGGGAAAAAAGTGAAACACTACGCTTTCAGAAAAGTCCCCATGCCTCTCAGTACTGCTCCGCAATGAAATAGCAAATATTACTCATAGATGTCCCACATAACCCAAGTTTGTAATCCCCTACGTGTGACAATGGCCCAAGTCGTATGAACCGCACCTGGGGTGGAGGTTCCTCTCAGTGCAACTCCGCGATGATGTAGCAAATACCACTAAAAGATGTCCCACATACCTCTCAGTACTGCACCGCGATGATGTAGCAAATACCGCTCATCGATGTCCCACATACCGAATGTCATAATTCCTGCTTTCATAGTTCAGATGACTCACTGACGAATCTGGTAGAAGCTGGAAGAGGCCCTTCCTTTCCACCGTGGTCCAGTAATAGTCCCAGCAACGATGAAAGGGTTACACGTGTGCTGCTTTTCAGTCTGTACTGCAACGCTGAAGTTCTACCATGGGCAAAGTGTCTGTTGCATGCCCATTGCCTCACCTGATACATCCGTGTCGGTTGCCCACCAACATTTGGTAGGTTCACCCACGTGGTGGTTGATGAAGCCACGCAAGGTATAGACCCGAAAGGCCTGGAGAAGAGTCTGGAAGACTCCTTTGATTCCCTTGTGGCAGGGAAAAAACCCTGACCACACTGACAGCATATGGTGCCGGTTTTAACGAACCAGCAGTAAAAACAACCCTACCATGGACAGATGTCTGTGGCACGCCCAATGGGGTGAGTTCTGGTTTTCACCTCTGACCCGAGGGCCAAAGAGTCTGAGGTCCACGGCTGACGCCAATGTGAGTCTCTCCTGTCCTCTCTTTCCAGCATTGCAGCTTGGCACCATATGAGCTGCATGCATCTTGTTCGTGCATCATATGTCCCCAAGCGAAAACTGCCATATCCAAGCGCATGTTGCCTTTACTGCCCGAGCACAGTCTGCGGTACCAGAGGTTCCAGAGAGCAGCACCAGGTCGCAGCCCTTTCGCGACAGGGTACTGTTGCCCTTACCGTGGTAGTTGTCCACCTTCTGACCTCGTAACAGATAGATGCATGTTGCAGAGAGTGCCCGGCTGTGCGTGGAAGGGCTTCCTGTAGACCATTGCTGTGAGACCACCCGCTTCTTTTGTGATCCCTGTGCTTTCCTCTGCGCGGGTGCACGTATGGCTTAGGCGCCTGGGGGCATCCTGGATTGCAGCATCAGCAGTGAAGGCAAGGGGGCACCCTCTATGGCACCGCGTTGGGAGGGCTCCAGACCAAGTAGCAACCCAAGGTGTGGAGTAGACACTGATGGCACGCTCTCTGGCACCTCGATGTGGCGCCATTGATGGCCACCTGGATGCTATGGCAATTGTATTGCTCACCCAGCCTTTCGCAAACGTGCAGTTAACTAAATTTGTCGGCAGCTCAGCTCGCAGCATAGCACGGTAAAGGCAACAGCACCCAGCCGTGCAGTAATGTAATACCATAACCAGTAATTCAAGGGGGGATGAATAAGGAATGTCACATCTGGTGAGTTGTTGCTTGAACGCTTAGGGTTGCACCAAAGTCAAGGTGGCAACCCAACTGGGAGTGGCTCCGCAAAGGTTCCACCACTAGCACTGCACCCTTGCACCGATGACAGTCTCCGTGAGAGTTCCACAGGTAGCAAAGCACCCTTGCATATGTAGACATCGGTGGAATTCAAACCCGACTCAAGGCCCCCTCGTCACAAGAACGGCTTTGCATTGAGGTCATTTGATGGTTGTATCCTCAACAGAGAAAGTCACTCACTTTGCAGTGTCCTTCCGATCTGCCAAGGTGGTCATAGTGCAAGTCTCTCAAAAGCATCACCATTCTTGACAGGACCAGTGTGACCTCTGTCAGGAAAAACAGAAGTCCACGCAATTCTCAACACGCTGAGAAGGTCTGAAAGAGAAGGTTACTTGATAAGGCAATCTACCAATGGACCTTCACACCCAGAAATCTGTTGGGCATCAGGCGTGACTGAAAGAATGGTTGAGTGTTCGCTGATTGTTCATTCCCTGAGGGGGCACCGTCGAAGCACGTCGTCCGCATCAGATGCTTCTGGTGAAGCTGGCAGTGAACAAGGGTGGTCGGTAGTAGGACCCCCAGGAAAGCGTGCGAGTCTATCCTACATGGCAGCCAGCTTTTCAAACATCTCTGGAAGAGTCTATCCTGCATGGCAGTCAGCTTTTCAAGCATCTCTGGAAGAGTCTATCCTGCATGGCAGCCAGCTTTTCAAGCATCTCTGGAAAAGTCTATCCTACATGGCAGTCAGCTTTTCAAGCATCTCTGGAAGAGTCTATCCTGCATGGCAGTCAGCTTTTCAAGCATCTCTGGAAGAGTATATCCTACATGGCAGCCAGCTTCTCAAGCATCTCTGGAAGAGTTTATCCTACATGGCAGTCAGCTTTTCAAGCATCTCTGGAAGA
>DF242487.1:3013-55657 GCA_000507305.1 Breviolum minutum Mf 1.05b.01
GTTGTTGTTGTCGTTGTCGTTGTCGTTGTCGTTGTTGTTGTTGTTGTTGTTGTCGTTGTCGTTGTCGTTGTTGTTTTGTCGTTGTTGTTCTTCTGGTTGTTCTTCTTGTTGTTCTTTTGGTTGTTCTTCTGGTTGTTTTTTTGGTTGTTCTTGTTTGTTGTTCTTGTCGTTGTTCTTGTCGTTGTTTTTTTGTTGTTCTTGTCGTTGTTCTTGGTTTTCTTGTCGTTGTTCTTGTCGTTGTTCTTGTCGTTGTTCTTGTCGTTGTGTTCTTGGTTTTCTTGTCGTTGTTCATGTCGTTGTTCATGTCGTTGTTCTTGTCGTCGTTCGTGTCGTTGTTCTCGTCCTTCTTCATGTTGGTTCATACCGTTGTTCTTGTCGTTGTTGTTGTTGTTGTTGTTGTTGTTGTTCATGTCGTTGTTCTTGTCGTTGTTCTTGTGGTTGTTCATCTCGGTGTTCATCTCGTTGTTCATGTCGTTGTTCTTGTCAATCTTATTGTTGTTGTTGTTGTTGTTGTCGATGATGACGTTGTTGTTGTTGTTGTTGTTGTTGTTGTTGTTGTTGTTGTTGTTGTCGTTGGTGGTGTTTTCGGTGTGGTTGCTGCAAGTAGTGGGGTGGGACTTTCAGCAATTTTCAAGGCCAAATTTCCAAATTACATACACGAAACTTCCACCCCGGCTCGTTCAGTTCTATTGGTAGGGAAGCTTAACTTGATGGAACATGCGGTGTATTTGTTCATTGGTGTTTTGAAAATACGTCTTGATATTTTTGATGGGTTACAGTTTGGATCAAGTTGGGTTTTCATTGTGTTGGGGAGTTTTTGTTACACGTTGCAAAAATCTGAAAGATAACTTTTATTCTTGTGAAAAATGATGAACAAATGAACAATTGCTTGAAAATAAACATTCACCGTTTGCATAACAAATATACATAAAGGTGATGCCCTGTTCATACCATTTTGCTTTTGCTATATGCAACATTCAATTTTGTGGACTTGACTTGCGCAAACTGTTTCATTTTTTGTTAGGAGTGTGTTGCATTGAACAGATGCATTTTTCCAACAGGATTACTGAACTAGCTGTTGAGGTATAGCAAACACCTGAACTTTGTCCCTGCATTTCGTGTATTTGAACTGTGTCATGATTGTCGATTGGGTGCTGTTGTGGTTGTCGTGGTGGTGTGGCCATTGTAGTCATTGCACTGTTGGTGAATGTGAAACATGATAAAGTAGCAACCAACCATTTGTGAAAATCAACAGTTTTTCCAACAGAAAAAATTGGACGGTATGAAGAATTCTTGTGATATCATTTTGCGTTAATTTGAATGGTGGTTTTGTGGGATAATCTCAAAATTGCCTTCCTAATTTCAGGAATTTGGAAATCGGAACCATCAGCAATGCGCTGACAAGTCCCGTTCCGGCAGTGAATCTTCCGGACGTGAACATGTCACTCCAAAATTTTGTAAGAAACGCATTAAGGTTCCAGAGCATTCCAGAGGGAGAGGATTCTGGAGTGGAAGATGCCATGCTGGGTTTGGAGGAAAGTATCATATCATGCTGAAGGTGCTTCGTAGGGATTGGAAAAAAACTCTGAGCTTGAGGCGAGACTCGAAGGTTTGCAATGAGAAACACGCTTCAGAATCACCTTGTGTCGTCAACACTTTTTGAATGCAGTTTGATTTTACAGTGCAATTTCTATTTGTGAGAACTTTGACCCTGATATTGATGATGCAGAGGGCGGCAGCTTAACTGCTGGGGATACCACTTGGCTTTGCGACATTGCCATGGTTCAAACTTGATGCTAAAGGTAACCAGAAATTAACCATCCGCAGATCCATGGATTGCACCTGGTTTGCTTCCTGTGGCTCAGAAAATCTATCAAATTAGGGTTGCATTTCGCCGGTTTGCACCCCAGAAATTTGCGAACTGTGTCCATTTGTGCATCATGTGCATCCTGATTCAAAATCCAAGGTGCCTGCTGCGTTGGTTGCGCGCAACCGGGTAATGGGCGATGAGGACGAAGAGGCCGCATGTCTTCCGTGTCTGAAGCCACCAACTCTGGTTTTTGGATGAATCTTGAATGTGGATGAACTGCAGGACGAATCATGTCCACTTTGCATGCAGACCCTGGATGAGACGGACATCTCTTTTTTTGCCTGTCCTTGCAATTACCAGGCCTGGCGGCCTGCACCGACATGTCGTTGCTCTTTTGTGCTTCAATCTGTAGACGGGACCAGGTCTGCCTGTTCTGTGTCCACTACATTGTGGAGCAGATGAATGGCAAATGCCCGGCATGCAGACAGGCAGCCTGACAGCCTGCTTGTGCAGAAGCTCACTTCAGAAAGTTTTTTTTTCCACACCAAGCCGTCTGGCAAGGACTATGTGGAGTCCCAATTTAGGTATGATGCAAGCGTGGCACCTATATCTGCTGCCGTGATTGATTAGTTGATTTCGATGCTGAAATGCTTTCCTCTGCACTGTGTGGTCTTCTCGAGTCTTAACATGTTTGACTGCCGTTTCTGCGACTGAAGGTCGTGCCAAGAGTTTTCGAGAAAAACAAGCAGAAAAGAAAAAGGCGGAATGATCGGTGGTCCAATGATCGATATGGCTATGGCATTTTGCCCCGTTCATGTATTTGTATCCTGTTCTTTTTTTGCTCTCCCTCTTTCCTTTACCTCTTCTCCCGATTGCTTGGCTTGGGGCAATGGGGAACATACTTCTTTGATGAAAACCTTTTTGAAAGAATTACATGATTGCAGTGCAAGACAGAGGACACTTTCCGTAGACTGAAGCATTTGCTGATCAGGGTGTGAACAAGAAGGACGACAAGTCCAGAGAGGCCTCGACACAGGAATTGCTTGTGAGTACTGTATTGAGAGCACACTACGGTGGTGTCAACTTGAGGAGCAAGAACGAGACATGCGTGCTCGACATGCTGAGAAACTCAAGGCTTGGAGTGTCAGATGGACAATACGATTTTCGAGACAAATGAATTCATGAGTCAACTTCGTTTTGCCAACAGCCTACGTCCTAGGTTACGATATTTTTGAGGTTGATGAAGTAAGATGTTTTGTAACAGTCACCAGTTTGATGACATCTGACTTATAATTGTATGTATATATGTATATATGTATACATGTGTAGATATCAAAAATTGAATAGGAAACCACTAACATTCGCCACCAAACAACCATTGAAGTAATTTACTGACAAAATCCTTCCTCCAGGGCAGATCTGGCCGCCGGGATTTGGCGGAGGTTCGGGTTGTCCAGAGGAGCGAATCTTGGGCTTGACATTTTCTTCCATGTTTTTGAATGTTTTTGTCTTAGGTGGGCGTTGGTGGTTGTTGTTGTTGTTGTTGTTGTTGTTGTTGTTGTTGTTGTTGTTGTTGTTGTTGTTGTTGTTGGTGTTGTTGTTGTTGTGGTCGTTGGTTTGTTTTTTTTTTTCTGATGTTGTTGTTCGATTTCGACTATAAATTCGAGTTGGAATTCTGATTGGTTGCTTTGCGCTGGATGGTGTCCTACTCTCGATGTATCCTGGGAAGTGCTGCGCATACTTGGCTCAATTCTGAGATCTTAACAAGGTGCTAAGCAAGAACAGGTAGCAAGAGACACACTGAACTTGGCCGCCTTTTCATCCAGACATGCACCCTTTGATTATTTTGATTGGAGCATCAGTTTCCTCAAAATGTCAGCTTGAGTCCGACATGCTAACAGCCACCATGGTAGCTGGTAGCTGTGCCTGTCACCAGATGAAGCACATGGTTCTGCCATAGCGCACGTGCAGCTAGTTTTGGCTGGTACTACTTCGGGCATGATCAGTGGAGGCAACGCCAGCCGTGCTGCCATCAAGAAAGCCCTCCTTGCTATTCAATTGACCCGGAAGCAGGAGGAGCAGAACAGTGAGTTCCGAGAGAACGAACGTTTGTCAGGTCCGGCACTGCCTGCTGTTAGAACGACCCGGCGGATCTTAAGACCTGATCACAGTGGTGAAGCAGAAAGGGTGAACACGAACGCTTCAGATTCCTCTGGGCACAATGTTTTCAAAGGTGGCACGGTCAACGCACAGCAGCGCAAGAGAGAACTCTTACGACGTGGCGCGTCCAGAGGTGCCTTTCTGTGTCGGGTGAGTTGGATGAGTTGAGGTGGGTTTTGGTTTACTTGGATGACTTCAAGCGACTCCAAGGAGTTTTTTTGAACTCGTTTTACTGATTTCGAAATGATTGAGTTTGTAAAATCATTGCAACACCTCACAATCAGATGGGAAAATTGTCACACATTCCGCTTTGAGGTTTTTCACGCTCCGAGCATTCCTTGGATGGCAACAACTCCGACAGTTCAGGTGCTACCATGACTTTGGGACTGTCTTTTTGGCAATTACCGTGATTAAGTTCCTTCACAGTACCAGTTGTGGAAGCACTATTCCGGTGAGTGTCCTTTTATAAATACGGACTGACTATTCACTGTCACTTTTATGCTGCAAGAGCCCGGTCTAGAAGATGCACACATCCACGATCTGAATCCAATGTAGTACGTGCAGAATCAAGGCACAGTACAAGGCATCACGCGACATCTCTATCGGATTGCATGGCAGCACATCACAGTGCATCACAGTACATCACACTACATCAGACTTCACGGCAGCCGTAGTACATTGTGTCGCAATACATCACTTTGTATCACAGACGTTGCACCACATCACAATATCACACTTCATTGCATTTTATAGTTTGGAGTACATTTGATCACATCACATTCTGGCATACCTTGACATGTTGCATGTAAACATGCATCAACAAATCTACAGATACATCATCCATCTGTGCTGAATTACCTGGTAAGCATATACATACTGTGACATAGATGAGATTTGCAGATGCATCATTGAACTGTGGAAACGCATAGTATATTGTGCGCTTTGTGATGTGTTCTATATACAATACGCATTTTTGTTTGCATCCATCCCAAGTCCCTCTCTGTTTCAGCACCTACACAGGCAGCGACACCCCAGATGCGAAGACTGAGACGAAAGCCACTTCAGGAGAAGGGCGGAGCGGGTGAGCGGCGGAGCAGCGGAGCGAGCAGTAAATTTGGGAAATGTCCCGGCTGAACCATCCACTTTGGGGAACGCTAAATTGCTAGTTGTAGTATGTTGAAGTTATATGGTTTGAGTAAGACACAACTGGATTTATTCTGGCCCAAAGCGAAACGAATTCGGAGCGAAAATCTCTTACATAAAGGTGGTTGCTAGAATCACTCTGTCCTCAAGACGTCTACAACTTTTGTGCAATGTCGAGGAGGTGAGGGCACCGTTCAGCTTGGCATGAGACTGAGAAAAGTGGAATGACTTGATTTTCAAAGGAACAACAAGAGAACAGTTGCAGTCTCTTCTGAGTTACAAAAAGCGGTGTTGCAGGTTTGGATTTAGAGATGCAAAGACCCCAAGTCAGGGTCTCAGAAGGTCGACTTGTATGGACAAAAGTATCATTCATGTTAAAGATAACGTATCAAACATGTTAAAGATAACGTTTGATAAGTTTGGAGGGATGCACTAAATGCATCTAAATGCTTCCAATCGTTCATCCTTTCATCCTGTAACCGCTCAAGCAAAGCCCAGATTTCTGCACTTTTCCCAGGTCTCAACCCCAACGCTTCCCATATCTCCCTTTGGCAGCGGACTAGCAGCTATGAAGGCGGCACTTTAACAAATAGAACCCTGTGAATCCGAAGTGTTGCTGACATAGCGCTTTGCTGAAGCCTTCTTAACGTCGTAGCCTCAAAAAACTAGTTTGATGATCCAAGAATCATGTTTTTTTAGGTGAAGCATCGCTTGCAAGCGCTTCATCAGGCGTGGGAGAATACAAAAAGCCCATACACCCGAAAGCCCGAAACTGTCTGTGTTTGAATTATCTTTGAGGAAGCAAAGAAGAAGCCTTCACAACAGTCTTCAACTTCTACATCCACTGAACTTTCCCTTCGAAACCTCGCAGCTTGGAGTTTACCTTGGAAGGGTAGGTTGGGAGGTATGATTCCATTCTTCCTCTTCCTGAGATCTTAAGGCAGCCGAAAAAGCTCAACAAAGTGAGAAGGAAGCAGCAGCTGCAGCAGCTGCAGCACAAAGCGAAAAGGAAGCACAGCAAGCCAATGCCATGGCTGCATTGATCAATGCGGCGAGGCATGCAGTTGGGAGATTGGCGTTGATCATGATCACCTTAACAATATTAACAATATTAACAGAATACCCTGCCTTTTGATGCGATGCGAAGGACGACGCTTCCAAATTTTTCTTCTCCACCAGATGAGGCCGAGGTTTGGCCCTGACGAGTTTAAAGAATTGGAAATCGACTCGATGCCATAATTCCTGCAGGAAGCTGAGATCATGGGTATGCTCGCGGAGGCAAAAGCGAAGAAGTGTGCAGGGTCACGAGATATTTTACACTTTCTCTGCGACTTGTGGTGAAAGTTGGCTCTCTTGTGTGGTATCTCAAGCATTTTGTCGAAACGCTCTTTTTGCAATGTCCTGGTGTGGCAGGCAGATTCTGAGTTGCTGGACTTGGTGAAAGAGGCTCAGTCTCATAGATTCATATTATTTTTCCACGGCTAAGCTGCTAGAAAGGCTGGAGAATCCAGCGCCTGGAATGGCTCAACTGGCGCAGGTTCAACGAATTCTCCGATGGCTCTTTGCCGATGCAGACTCTGATTTTGATAGCCAGCTGTCTCATCAAGAGTTGAAGGCTGGATTTTTGTTGCATGAAAAAACAGCAAAACAAAAGGCCTCAAAAACCCACTTTTGCACAAGGCAATCTTCCAACGAGCGCCGCAACCGCTCGGGTCAAGCCTTGGAATGGAGGTCGGATCCTTAAAGTGATATGCTGCGATATGCTTCAACTTCTGTTGCAGAAGTGATTCCTAGCTCTGAGGTGGATATCAGCACGCAGCAAGGTGAAAAAAATCTTCCATTATCTAGGCAGGGTGTGACACATTGACTTCGAACATGAGCGATAAACCACAATCCATTTTGACATGTCTTCATAGACTTGATGGTAGGTCTCGCTTTATTGAACTTGTCATTTTGGTTTGTGTCCGCGCTCAGCCGACTCGTTTGTGGGGAGTGAGTAGTTAGTTAATGGAAGAGTGTTGCTGTGGGATATGTTGCTTTGAATCCAATCCACTTTGAAGCTAAAGAACTTGACAGGTAAACCAAAGTCCTATTCTCACATCTCGCCTTGCAGATGTGAAGAGATTTGTTGGTAGAGGCAACTCTGCAGCAGGAGAAGTTGGAACAGCCAGTAAAACAACCAGTGAGTTCCTGAATTTCCAGCTTCAAAGATAGACAACCACAGAGTGCCAGGACGAAGCCTTGATAACAAAGCTGGCTCCACTGAGTTCGGAACCTCGGGAGTGGCTCTCATCGAAGTCGTTGGAGTCAATTTTTTCATTCAAATGCGACTGCATTGGCAGAAAAAAAGTGTGCTTCAACTTTTTTTCTTCCTCATTTTTCGGTCTATGTTAATTACGTCTCGTCCGTGTTCGATGATCCTTGGAGGAGGCAGTCGCACCACCAGTCTGTCATACATTATGCTTTCTCACAGTATTAATTGTGGTGAGATTTTAGCCATAATATCTCAAAATAATCAACGTCCATATAGCAATCAAAGAAATTTTTGCTCCGCAATCTTCCAACGCCTAAGTGCTTGAGAATGCTTAAGTTACCGTCGGCCTCGACTGACATCCGGGTTCCGGACCTGGGAATTCCATAACATTCAGTGTCCGAGTGACCCGTAGGTTCTGTACATACACCTCAAGTACACAACATAGACAAAGTGGAGGGGAGTGAAATCCCTAAAACATCTTGGACCCTAGATGGGCAATAACTGTAGAATCCCATGGAAAAAACTTAGACAATCAGATGAGCAAGTTCAATTCATGACATGGGCACGATCCATGAAGATTCGATGAAGATTCGATCATGCTACACCCTTAGCTGCCCACACCATTTCACACCTCTTGAGTCACCTGCCACCTTGGGTGGGGGAAAACTAAGGCGACTTCCGGAAATGAAGGCCCGGGAAATACAGCGAGTCAGGGTGACTAGGGTCACCGAGTCACCCTTTGCATTGAAAAAGACAGGTCTCCCTGCTCTCTGGAGTGCCAAGAATGGAGTCTTCACCGTACTGGCCTGAAATCACCGCGAAGTTTCGAAGCCATTTCCTGAAAAGTTGCACAGACTTCGGTCAAGTGGATGAAGTGAAGCTGCAAATCAGAAGAATTGCTTGTTATCGAAAAAACTTCTACCTGAGGGCGAAGTCGAAGTGGCTGTGGCACACCTAGATGACGTTGTCGCTGTGGCATTTTGTTGAGTTGGAGTGCTGTGCACTCAGATTCGTAAGGTCTGCTAAGTCGGCTGTCCAGGATGTAGTGGTGGAGTCTGAGCCCTTTTGTTGAGTCGGGATATGAACAATGATGGTTGTGGTACGGTGATCCATCTTGACAGTAAGAATCAGTTTCATTCATTTTGAATTGTGATCTACTACAGGCGAAGAAAGTCGCAAAGCGAGGGAGAAATGCAGCGGGCTCAAGTGAAGATTTCATTGATTTGTTCCAATGACTTTGCGGGAACAGTTGCATCTTGCAATCTTCAGCTGCAAGCAGACTAAATGTCATTTAGGTCACCTTTGAAAAAGCTTGAGAGCCTGTTCGCATCTGTACACAAGTCTTGAGACATCCCGTTTTTTGACAAAGCCCCCAGTGCTGCCAAAGGCATGCATTGTGTCTCTGGCTTTCTGTTATAGCTTGGCCCATCCAAAGTTTTCAAGTGAGCATCGCAGATGCGAAGCTGACCCATGTCCATAGCACTCTCCATTGTAGGGAGAAAACGGAAAAGGCCAAAAACAAAAAAGCTGTTTTCCCATTTCTCGATGATTGTTTGATTCGACTTCTTGGCTTCTCTTCCTCCGAGCTTTTTGTGCAGGAATGTGGTGCACGTGATCGGCCTTACGACCAATGTGGTACCTTTCTTAACGAAGCAGACCTTTGGAAGTACGTTTGATCTGAGATCCTGATCGAGGAGAGGTTGAGGTGTTGAGGCCACCAGGCTTTGGAAATTCCTGAGGCAAAGGAAGAGATCTTGAAGTCGCCTGAATTCTTTGCTCAGTGCGACACCCGAATTTGATGCAGAGTCCACTTGCACTGCTTCTGCTGGCTGCGTGCTGTTTCAGGTATGGAAAACTGCAACGCGTCACTGTCAGCAAGGCACCCGTGCAGGCGCTTTGGATGTAGTTGCGAATTATGTTGTTTCAAGACAGCAAGACATGCCCCCGGCTTTTGATCTGCAGTCGAAGTTTCATAGCGACAAGAGCGTGCCGATCTACAGCGCGTGCGCTTGTTGGTTGTTGCTTTCTTTGCTTGGCGTTTTACTGGCAGAATTTATAGAAACAAGGGACAAAGGTATATAGTATATAGATGTATATAGTATAGAATGGTGGCATTCTTTTCCAACTCAATCATCTCAGGTACTTGACCTTCGAGAAGCCTGAGGAAGCGCATGTTGCCATTCAGGTCACCAGCTGCTTCCGTGTTTTTAAAACCATAGAGTCCATGTAAATTTGGATCACTAGGCAGTTGATGGATTCGCAGTGGATGGGCACACTCTGCGCGCAAACTTCGGAACCACCAAGTGCGCGGAGTTTTTTTTTTTCGATTCAAAGTTTACGAAAACTTAAAACTGAAAACTAGTGCCTAGCTTTTATTCCTGAATCCTCCATGGAACTGTTTGGTCGCGAGGTACTGCCGGAAGTTCCTCGAAGGGGAGAAGTGTGAGCGCAAGGCCAGTGGATTGAAGTATTTGTCCTGTGCACATTGAGATGTCCAGAAAGACTTGGAGCAGTAATCTGAAGAGCGGAGAGGACTGCAACTTCTTGCACAAGTTGGTGGATGAAAGTGCAGAGAAGGGCAAGGCATGTTTCTTTTTTGCTCCGTGTTTCCAATCATCATTTCGGATCTATTCTGATTGCAAACTTGCCGCTTGAGTACTATGGAGGGGGATCAAGCAGTAAAGCGTTGCAATTCCAAAGACTTGAAACTTGCGCTTTTGAGCCTTGCTTTTGTTTTCCTAAAGACGAAATCAGACATATTTTGAAATTTTGCCAGGGCAAGGATGGTAAAGGAAAGGATGGTAAAGGCAAAGATGGCAAAGGAAAGGATGGCAAAGACGGGAAAAATGGCAAAGATGGCAAGGATGGCCACGATGGCAAGGGCCAAGGTCTGATCTCCCAGTCTTTATCTCTGCGAGTCAGGCCACTGAGAGCTTCCATGCAACAGTGCTGTTCCAATCTACAAGCCTTGTAAATATTTTCAATAGACTGTGAGATCCTAAACTCTGGGAGTGTTGACATCCAAATTACAAAAAAGCTTTGGGATTTGGGTATCTTACTGAGGAAGCTGGTCCTGGTATGGAAAGGACTACTGGGAGGAGCGCCTTGAGCTGTTTTCTTTTTGAAGGAAGCTTCTCGACCTTTTGCAGCCAAAGGACACTAGAGGAAGCAACGATGGGAAGGGAAAAGACAGCTATTACTATTGGAAAGCTGATAAGGCCACAAACAGCTATGTTGTCAGCTTGTCATGAAACTGAAGGATTGCTTGTTGCAGTTACAGCCTTCAGTCATTTGAGGCCTGAAATGTTTCAGCTAAAAACTGCACCAGTGTAGCCGTGCGGCTAGCAGGGCAAAAAAGATGGCTGGAAAGGCAAAGCAAAAGATTCTGGCAAAGACGGCAAGGTTTGGGTCTAGAAAACTCGATGTTGGATCGGACACCAGACACCCTGTTCCCGTTCCAGAATCTTTGACAGGCTTATTGTGGTCACTGTTGCAGTCTTTATCTTGGATATTGTAATATGGTCATAGCAATGTCTCTTAGATCTCCATCCTCCTCCTCCTCCTGCTTCTTCTTCGTCTTCTTCTCCTCCTCCTCCTCATCATCATCATCATCATCATCATCATCATCACCATCATCACCATCATCATAAATCAAAATCCTAATGCTAATTACTAACAACTGAATAACTGTATAACGGTATATCCTAATCATAGTCGCAATCACAATCAGACTCATAGTAACTTATATCTTCGCTGTTGCTTTGATTGCTGCATGAACCATTTAGATTCAATCATTGCCGTTCCACGTTATTTTGATATATATTTTGTTGCCAACAGCATTTTGCAATGAATCTGAGGGGAAGTACAACAACCAAGCTGTGAACGGCCGATATGTGGAGCGGGAAGGCCCTGTTGAGCCTCCCGAAGCCGAGGAGGTCAGGTTTCAGCTGTTCTGTTTCAGCTTCCAATTTTTCAGTGGAGAGTTTCAGGCTCCAAACAGCTGGGAGGACGCAGAAGAACCTGAGGAAAAGGCATGCTTGCCATGCAAAGTGGTCTAACTGAGCCATGCTTGACACCTGACACTTTGCAAGCTATCCTTATACTTGACTTGCAGGTGAATGGTGATGCAAGCAGGCTCTCATCTATATCAAAGCTGCAGATGACTCAAGTTTGTCGTCGCAGTTTTACTTGTTGGCACAGGTCTGCACAGGAGAAACCACCAGCCAACAGACCTCAGGAGCGGTTTGCAGCTGTGTTTGGGACAAGCGTTGATTGGCCAATGGATTTGTATGTCATTTGGGTTCTAGGCAACCTCCCCAGCTCCATCAGAAGCCGTGGTGGTCTCAGAACTCCAAAACTTCATCATAAACAGGATTTCATGCTCAGCAAGAGCGGTTTGGACTTCTTGAAATTCAAGCCCAGCTTGTCTTACGAGGTTGCCAGCAAAGCTGGAGTTCCTATGCAGCCTCCCTCCCAGCCACCGCATGGGACTTAGACACATGAGGCGTGTTTTTGTCTTCAATCACTTGTGCGCTTGGGATGACTTTGAGGTCAACGCCCCCTGTCCAGCCTCTTCAGCCTCCCACCCGACCACCAATGCAGGCTCCCACCCCAGCACCAACTCAACCACCAGCACAGCCACCGGCTCAACCACCTGTGCAACCGCCTGGACCCACTGCACTCACACCACCTTTGGAACGTCCGCAACTGACCCCAACTCAGCCGACAGCACAGATGGCGCCATCCCCAGCACAGCCGCCGATGCAGCCTCCGCTTCGGGCACCGGTAGCACATCCGTCACTTGCTCAACCGTGCGGCTGGCTTGTTTAGACGTGTGTTGCAGGCACATGAGTTCATATGTGCACATATGGCATATGGAATGTCAAGAAATACCGAGAAAGATGCTTGTGAGCGTTGCTTTTATTTTTAACGTTTTCTTCTTGCTCATGAATTCTTTGTTTTGAGCCAGGCCAACACTTCCACCTCAACAGCCTCCACAACAGCCTCCACAACAGCCTCCACAACAGCCTCCACAACAACCACCGCAGCAACCACCACAAGAACCACCGCACCAGACACAGCAGCCATTGCAACAGCCACCCCAGCAACCTCCGCACCAGCCACCCCACAAACCACCACAGCAACCTCCACAACAGCCACCAGAAGTGGAGGCAATCCCAGCCCCGGCATTGCAACCACCGCTAGAAGTGGAGCCCGCCTTGCTAGCAGTGGAGCCATTATTGGCAGTGGAGCAGCCACCGCTAGGGGTGCAGCAGCCACCGCCAGGGGTGCAGCAGCCACCGCCAGGGGTGCCGCAGCCACCACCAGGCGTGCAGCCACCGCCAGGGGTGCAGCAGCCACCCCCAGGGGTGCAGCCACCACCAGGGGTGCAGGAGCCGCCGCAGGCGAAGTCGCAACAGTCGCCGCAGCATGTGGCGCAGCAAGCACCCTCACACTTAGCACAGCTACTTCAGGCGGGACTGCAACACCCTCCACCATTTCCATCAATGCCATCTGGGCCGCTGCATGACTTGGGATTGGATTTTCACCAGCCACCAAGACACTTGTCACAGCAGATACCACAGGCCCAACCCCCACAGCAGCCCTCACCTTTCCAGTCATTGGTGCAGGACTTGGGTTTGGATCTTCAGCAACCACCGCCTCCCCGACACTTGTCACAGCAGATACCTCCAGCCCAACCGCAACCACCTTCAGCATTTCAATCACTGGTGCAGGATTTGGGGTTAGGTTTTGAGCAACCGCCCCCCAGACACTTGTCACAGCAGATACCTCCGCATCATCAACCTCCATTCCACCATGTGCCCCCAGTGCAGGGCTTGGCATGTTGCGAACATCGCATCGTAAGCTGCAAAGAATTTTGTGGCAAGTCAACATGTGTCATGCTACTCTTGTGCCATTGTTTTGAGAGCTTTTAGAGGACGGCTGAGACATAGTGACGTAGCAGTTTGGCCTGTGCTGTCTCGTCGTCCCTGTATAGCCAAACCTATTCTGAATATGATATCGCCATCGCATGTATCATGTATCAACAAAAAACATGTCTGTCGATTTGATAAGTGCTGAGATGAGTGTACGTATTTTGGATTTGTAGATAGAGGAGTGTATATATATATAAATAGATACGTACATTTACACACACTAAAGATCAGATGTGCAGGCGTGTTTTGGTCTCCCTCTATTTTTCATATCCTTTTGTCTACCCATCTACTCAGCTACCCGCCTAAGTATCCATCGTTCCATCTGTCCATTTGTCCACCTATCCATCTATCTATCCATCTACCAGCGCTAGCACACTTGTATTCTTAGACATGTATCTCATGTATCTCATGTATCTCATGTATCTCATGTATCTCATGTATCTCATGTATCTCATGTATCTCATGTATCTCATGTATCTCATGTATCTCATGTATCTCATGTATCTCATGTATCTCATGTATCTCATGTATCTCATGTATCTCATGTATCTCATGTATCCATCCATCTATCTCTCGATCTCTCTATCTCTCTATCTCTCTATCTCTCTATCTCTCTATCTCTCTATCTCTCTATCTCTCTATCTCTCTGTCTCTCTATCTCTCTATCTCTCTATCTCTCTATCTCTCTATCTCTCTATCTCTCTGCCTGCCTGCCCTGCCCTGCCTGCCTTCCTGCCTGCCTGTCTTTCTATATGTACACGTACATAGCTACAGCTACATCGTCAGGTTGGAATGGGCGCGGCGGGCATGCCTTTTTATGAGGCGTGTTTGAGTGTGAAGACAGCAGGTCAACCCCATTCAGCAGCATTTCTGACCAAATTGCAAGCACTAACCCGAGATGCGTTGTACTTGATGTCGGACTAATACGACAAGCTTGCGAGATTTCAAGTTACATTCTGAGCTCTCAAGTGATGCGCTCCCTGTTGCCAGCAACTGATGCTGCTACACCTGCAAAACCAACATCTCCAAAGACAGGAGGCAGGCTGCACAAGTGGCTCTTCTGGCTACTGGGATTCTCTTTTTCGGTGGTGGGGACATTTGTATTCGACTTATCCTTCCTTAGATGTTGTTCCACTTGTGATTCCTTCAATTCCTGCAGGTGTCGCGCCTTTTGGCAGGCAACTATCAGGCTTGTCCAGCCCTCGGACCTTGAAAAACCCCACGGGTATCACAGCGGCACTTAGCCTCAGAACATTGGCTGAGGCTCTGACATGCACAGGCCTGGGAAGGAAAATCCCGTGGTTCGAGGCCTTCATTTTAGGGTGAACTTATGTTAAGGCAGATTTTGAAGGGAAAATATGTTTTTTTGGGGGAAGCAGTAAATTTGGCGGAAATCCAATCTTAGCAGACATACCTTTTTTGAGAAAATACTCTTTTAGGGGAAGTATTACTATTGAAAGATTTTTTTTAGTGGAAATATTAGTTTAAGGGAAATATTTGTTTAGGGGGAACATTGTTTCAAGGAAAAGATTAAATTAAGTTAAAACTCATGAAATACCACTTTGGGAGACACTCCTTTTAGGTAAATTTGTCCATTTTTTCAGGGATCCTTAAGGCAATTTTCTTTTTTGCTGTAGAGGAACATGAATTCAGGGGACATAGTAACTGTAGGTTTGGGTGAAATGTTATTTTAGGAGCTAAGATACTATTGCATTTTTTTAACAAAATATTGATTCAGGGGGAATATCATTCTTGGGAAAGCATAGACTTGATGTTTTCTCTGGGGGCAAATATGAATATACAGCTTTTTGAATGGGATAGGGGAACCATTCGTTCAAGGGAAGTTTTCACTTCCTGGAAAATTAGTTCAGGGGAAATATGAATTTCCGGGCGAAGTGTTACTTTTAGGGAGAATCTTGTTGGGACAATCTTGTTTTGTGGAGATAGTAGTTTGGGGGAAGCCTTATGATCGGTGGGCGCGCTCGTGTCTCTGTGTTTGGTCGCTCTAAAGTGCCGCTCTGCGCTTCGTGCCTCTTCGCATGTCTCTTTATGTCTCTGCTTTGTGGTGGCTCCTGTTGTTTTTTGAGGTTTTTGCTGCTTGGATAATTTGAAGCAAAGCAATAGCATCTTGGAACTATCCCAAAAACCGAGAGCAGGGTCACTGCAAATTGCACCTGGATGATCTCAAACCTTTTGTTCAGCGCTTCAATGCAGGCTGGCTGCTTTGCAGCAGCAGCTCACTGAGGGCTTGGCGGAGAATCATAGGCGGACCATGGAAGGGTGGATTTGCATCAATCAAAGACAGGATGCTTCAAAATCCTGGGCATCATGGGTTCAAAAGAAGTATTTCAACATTCCTCTCATCCTCCAGAAATGTTCCGCTTCCACTGCATCACCAGGCATATGCAACCGCTGCAACCTGGTATGACCAACGCAGGCAAGGATTTTAGCTATTGAAATCCAAGCAATTCCAGGTTGGAAAGCATGGTACTTACAGCATCCTATATCATTTCAGATAGATAACTCTGTTTGTGCACAGCTTGGACCTGCAGATGTTTGATGCCTTTTTAGGCTTCGGAGCCGCTGGTGAGCAAGGCGTCGATGGTGTCATGGTTAACCATGCCGTGCCCCTGAATTCCGCCCATTCTGTGGTGCCCAACCCCCCCCAATCTGCAACTACTAGGGGGGTGGTGTTATACAAGTATTCCTACTAGCAGTACAATTGTCTCCAACCAGATTGGAGCACTAGTTCTTTTAAACTTGTACTAGCTTTGCTGAATTTCATCCCGTGCAGACTGGCATTGTGCAGGATGTAGTGGACAGCGCCAGAAAGGTGGTCAGGACTGGAATACTTGGGCGGATCTGATGATTTCTTCTGGTAAGTTTCATAAGTTCCGTTAGTTCTGTTTGAAGGTTTTGAGCGTTTGGAAATGCACGGGATTGCAAACATCAACGTGGCTGCAAACATTTTACTTTTTATGAATTTCCATCAAAGTGAACATCAGTGACGACCACTGTTTTGGTGCCTACGTTCTGACAAGGACAGACACAAAGGAAAGGGCCGCCACAAGGCTTGCCTTTTCAATTTGCTGATTGAAACGAACGGCAGAAAGTATACAGTGTGAGGATGTCAGTATTTGTGCCAAATTGAAATGATGCCAGAAATTGCGTTCTTTCGGATGTTTCTACCTCTGAATGGGCACTCACGGGGAGGGTACCAGATGGAAGCCACAAATTGCAATGAGGCTAGATGATGATGAGTCAGTTTGCGGCGCTCGTGCCTGATCTCGTCCCAGATTGCTTAGGCCCAGCCTAGATTGAAGTCTATTCCCAATGAAGTGTTGTAGAAAGAAGTGAGGATTGGAATTCAAAAAGCAAGTATTTGCTTTTGTTGATTTTGATTGTGCTACATTCAGGCCTGGGTCTAGGTAATAAGCTCCAAATCGTAGGGGTGGCTTAAAAGATTTCGCAAAAATGGACGCTCACCGGTTTCCCTGACATGTATGTAGAGTCTCTCTTGTGGGCCAATGGCAATGGACTATACCACCTACTTCAGAAGCAAAACAAGCAATAAAGCATTAGAACCGTGTTTTCAAACCTAATGAACCATGGAGTTGTTAAAACCCGGTGTCTCAATTGCGGGACCTCTGGAACTGTTGCCCGCCGCTGTTTTGTTGTGCTTGTGGCGGGCTCAGTGCCGTGCCTTTTTTCGTTGCGGAATCAGTGTCTTTGGAAACGGGCTTGCTGCTTTGTGAACTGCATAGTGAAGAAGTCAAGTCAGATGGTGTAACTCCTAGTGTTTCTATAAGCTCATGGCTACTCACATTTTGGTACTAGGCGTGGGTCGCAAGTTGTTGATATTTGAAGGCTGGCCCCACATGGAGGCAGCCTCTTATCAGGAACCTGCTTTTATACCATCAATCCGACATGGGTACAACCATTCAGCCGAATCCTAAACAACATTTTGAGCAGCAAGCCTCCATGCGCCTCGAACGCCAGATTGTGCCTCAGACACTGTGTTTCCCATATTTTTGCACAGTATGTGGAGACGAGATGACCATTTCAGGCCTGCAAGAAAACTTGCGTGTCTGTGTACAATGCAGTGCTTGGCTGATTTGTCTCAAACAGAAGGTTTGAAGTGCATCCGTGCCAGCACTTATCATGTCAGAGAAGTTGTGGCACCTTTCAAGAGCTTCATTTGGGGCTTTCACATCGTATACATCTCAGAAACAGATGTTAGTTTTTTTCAAACTCAGCTTTGATACTCTGTGGAGCCACAACTCCCTTGGCTTTGGTCTGTTGGATTATGGACAGAGCTTGTCCAAGTTAGCCAGAATTTCCATGGTTTCACTCTAGTAAATCCACCGTGTCATCATGGCACAGAGGACAAAACAATCAGCAGTTCTTTTCAATTTTCATGCTGTAGTTGTGCTTTTTTTGCTGCGGTGAAGTCGTCACATGCAATTTTTTCATTGATGTTCTAGGTCCAAGTTCACCTATTTCGACTTCATCTCTGGTTGTAGCTGCCCTACTCAATCCTTCAACATGCTTTTCCATTGCTTAGTCAGGCCAATCATGCTGACACAACGAATGGCGCTCTGCTTTCATTCCATTTAATATGTTTTTCCAATGTTTTCCACGTATCAAGTCCATTGTCAAAGTCTTCTCCATTGACCTCCATCAACTGTTACAGGGCTTTTTCAAGATATGCAGAAGTCCACTTTCAGCAACACAAAAACTACCACAAGCAGTGCAGAGCCATTCCGAGGGTGAGGTTTGCATGCCATTTTGGGCCTCCAAATGTCCAAACGGCTTCAATGGGTGTATCGACTCTGGTAGATGTAGATGATGAAAGACTTGATAACCGATAACCTAAGCGTTGAACACTCAGTGGCTTCGGCATGCCAACTGGTCCAAGCCCGTCACCGACGCCATCATTGATCGGTTCGGATGATGGGCAGGCAGGATTTTTATTCTGTATTAATGATCTAAAACTTTACTCAAAATGGAACGGGTGATGGTCTTGAAATGATCGCCGATGATATTTGGTGAAGGTAATGAAACGAAGATGTTACGTTCTGTTCTGTTGATTTTTTGGTTGATACATGTTGATACAAGTGGTTGGATTCCCATCTCGCTCTCTTTTATTTGCCATTACTCCAGGCTGGCGATGCCAAGGAGACACACTGCCCGCGGTGTCGATCACAGTTCACCACCATTTTCAGGCATTGAGGGTGGCTGCAACGTGACGCCGACAACGAGAGCTTTAATGTTTTGGAATCTACACAAGGTAAAATGATAAAGACAGTTGTCTAAAACAGAAAGCATTGTAAGGAGCATCATTGTGTTGATGTTGCAGCTGTTTTTTGCATTTACTGTTCACTGATGTCCCTGTGTGAAATCTTTTCACGTTCATTGAACATGACGGCACCTGAAACTATCTCAAGTACTTGGAGATGATGTAGTGAGCAGTCGGGACATTGTTGTTTCACACTGTTTTCCACTTGTCCTGGACATCTGAGTCAGTAGGCTTCTCCGCTTCTCTTTGTTACATTTTTGAATCGCGATTATGCTTCAGCAGAATAAGGATACTTCTCCAGTGCACTTTCTATTCCTTTCTGTACTGAGGAAGCTCGCAATCAAAAAGTGCCTGTTCTTTTTCGTAAATGCAGCAAGGCGACATCATTGCCGGAATTGTGGTGGTTTGGTTTGCGATGACTGCAGCAGGACAGTTTCATGGGAAGTGCAGACATGCAGACGTTGAAGTTAGATACCCAAGACAGTCATTTGGGGGCCCAGCGAGGAATCGTACACGGATTCCGAGAGACCTGTCACTTGGGAATGTTTGAAACTCAACCGCTTCCCATTTGTTTTTCACAGTCGTCTTGAAGCATCGACACATCTGGATCACGCCGGCCCTTGGAGCCAAGAAAAAACAGGTCAGAGTTTGCGATGATTGCTTCAAGACCATCGGCGACCACCATGCAAGAAAACTCAGCAAAAGTCTCTGATATTTTCGAGTCTTTTAAGGCTGCATGTGGTTAAGCTGTTGACTTCTTTGATTGCTAGATTCGTAGTTTCGAAATATCCCCAAAATCCGCGACTTTGGCACGGTGCTTGAAGGGCCTTTGCCTTCGGTGCCTCATTTTTTTGATTCATGAGACTCAGGCAGCTGGTGCCGAAGAAGACTTGGTCCTAAGTCAGCAACTCATTGATCGCCTTCGAGGAGCGGACCTGGCCTGGAGAAGCTGAAAGGGAGCTTTTTTTTTTGGAAAGCCAGGAGAGCTTGCACAAAAACACTCCCAAATCGAGGCAAGGCCCAGGGCTCTTATTTGCAACGAAACAAATCCTTTCCGTTTCAGTTCTTGCGCTGCCACTTGCAGGGAGTGACCGCTTTTTTTTTGCCTGTACGCTTGTTCAAGGCATTCAAGAAAGTGATGCTGGAGCTGGAAGCAGAAGCATCTTCTGACAAATCCAAACTACAGGAGTTTGGTACCTTAGAGCTTGGATACACACGTTACACCAACCAACCGGCAAACACACATCAGCCACCCTTGCTGTTTGCTTTTACTTTGATTGAGGTATGCCCAAGATCCACAAAATGATGAGTTTTCCTTCAATGTGCTACAGGACAAAGTCAGGAAGTCCCAGTGAAAAAAGGTGAAGTATTTGTATGTAATGCGTCAGACTCAGGTACAGAGCGCCTGGAGCAATGTGACCAAATCACTCGAAGCACAAGGCAGCCGCAAGTTGCAGCAAGAGGACTCGCAAAAAGCTGAAGTTGTTGTCTCCTAGAAATGGTGGTCCCAAGATGAATGGGTTTCTATATAGAGGATCTAGTATAATGTAATATGATATGATATGATATGATATGATATGATATGATATGATATGATATGACACAATATGATATGATATGACACAATATGATATTGTATATACTAGAGCTACTCAATCAATCTAATGCAATAGGATATAATGCAACGGGTAAAGCATGTATATGATGTATATATACAGCATGTTATATGGATAACATTGGGGGGTACCGGCAACCAAAAGGCAAAGGCCGAACTCCTTCTGCCAATTCGTTTTGTTTCGAGGAGCGTCAAGGCGCTTCGGTAGCACGCCGCAAAGACTTGACCGTCAAGGAGGAGGACTCCTGGGGGTTTGGGGCGAAAAGGTGGATGACCGGATGACCGGATGACCTGATCTCGTGACTTCACTTGAGGAGCTCAAGACAAAGGTTCAAGAGCTGGATGCGGATTTGGCAGAGGTGATGCCTCAGATTGGAAGGAAGTAAGGTTGAAGTGAAAGGGGGAAGTTGTTGAATATATAGGTGTCGCATGCTGGGAACAAACTCAGACCATGTACTGTATCCATGAGTGATTTCGATTGGAACTCTCATTGGATCACATACTGGTGTAGTTCAGGTGTCTCGTTTGGAAGCCCGGCGTGATGAGCTCTTTCGAGAAGAGGCGTGATGAGCTCTTTCGGTGGGAAAGGCCTGGACCAAGGCTTTGGCTGCATTTGTGTGTTTCCTGGTTCTGTCCCAAACAAACATAGCTTGGTCGCAGACCCCACCGTCAATACCATCCAACTTCACACAAAGGCGGACTTGAATCAAGCCGTCACCAACGAGTTATGACCTGAGTAGCAGGGTTTGGTGGCAGTTTGGGCCTGTGTTGAAACTTAGGGCTGTGTACTGTCCTGCGCTTGTTTTTGTGGTAAATCAGACACCTCTGTTGTTTTTTCTTTAAAAGGGGCAACACAACTGAAAGCTAGACCTTGTGCCCCATTCATACCAAAGCTTCCCAATATCTGCATTACTTGCACAAGCGGCTACTTGCAACTTCTCCAAAACGTGTTTGAAGGCTGGTTTGTGGTGATTTTGAGGGCTACCATGGCTTACCCCTAGGCAGTTAACAAGTAGCAGGTTGAATCCTTGAACCCAATACCGGAATCTCCGGAAAGTTGTGTCAAAAAATTGGTGGTCACCCATCAGTACCAAGGCGGCGAAAAGTGCGGGAGCTGGAGATGAGCCGTAAGGTGCGAGCGCCGGTCAGCTAGAAGGAAGCGGTGGGTGTCTCAAGATTAAAGCCTCCAGAATCCCAGGTTTCCCACCAAAATGTACCATAGACAATCTCCAATTTTGTTCTTACACAAGCACCTGCTGGACAACAAGCAGGGGAACCTCATGGCTTTTTCAAGCCAACTACTAAAAATTATACCAGCATAGACCCCAGATAGCAAAAACCAATTTTTGTGTTATCAAGGTACCACGTCCACTCCTCCAAAGTTGGTCGTCACCCTCCCCCCAACCAAAGCACACTGCAATGGCACCCTGCAACGGCACCACGTCCACTCCGCCAATGGCACCACGTCCACTCCCCCAAAGTTGGTCGTCACCCTCCCCCCAACCATCACACACTACAATGGCACCACACTACAATGGCAATGGCACCACGTCCACTCCGCCAAAGTTGGCCGTCACCCCCCCAACCATAGCACCCTCAAAGTTGGTCATCACCCTCCCCCCAACCATCGCACACTACAATGGCACCACACTACAATGGCACCCTGCAATGGCACCCAGCAATGGCACCACGTCAACGGCACCCAGCACTGGCACCACGTCCACTGCACCCTGCAATGGCATTCTGGCCACGTCCAATGCGCAAAAGTGGTTCGTCGCCCTCCCCCTCTATTGGAAGTAAGAACCCCTATAGCTATCGCTATCTGGGGAAAAAACATTGTGCCTTTTTAGGAAGAAATTTTGGATTTTGGAGACCACAGGTTTGAGATGGGAGACCAACTTTGGGACCGTTGAAGTGAAGACAGCAAACTTTCAGGCTCAACAAGAAATGGAAGCTGAAAGACTCAGTGCCATTCTCAGATTCGGAGTCTGGCCGGTCTGGATACAAACAAACTCTTATCTTGTCGATTGGGTACAGCTGACCACCCTGGTTGTGGGCTCTCCGCATCACGGAAAAGGGATTTCTGTAAAACAAATTCAAACAACCAACAACACACACAACCAGCAACACACATTATTTCTATCTATTTCTTATCTGCAATGTTTTTTTTTGATCCCCAAACTTGTAGCTCTTAATCCATTGGTTTGGACTCTGGACCTTCAACACTTAGCCCTGTGAGAAGCGATCACCAGGTCTCCAAGGCTTTGGTCGACGGGGGCGTGGATCCAATGAGCCAGTAGCCTTCACCATTTCCACTGGCCGGGAGGCAGGCAACGAGGGGGATTTAGAGATGACAATTTGCCCGCATTGAGCAGCTCAATTGGATACTTTAGATTGATTTATGCGGTGTTAAATTGCATAAAATGGATAAACATAGACCAGAAAAAACTGTAACCAGAAAATGTAAGATCACATTGGAACCATGGTCCTGAATGTGAGGGTCTTTATGACTGGTAGCATATGCCTTCGTGGGTCAAGTATCAACGAATGTTTCACATTTGGGCATTTGGGTCAGGATTGTCTTCCCCCAAGACTCGGCCCGGGCTTCGAAAGGAACAGCGCCGTGGTCGCTTGGAGGGCTGCAAAAGGCTATGGTTTGGGAAGGATTGTACCATGATACTGCTGGCACCACTAATGGCTGAATTGATTGGTCCCGCATTTCAACCATCAGTACACCACTCTTTTGCACTATCCCTCACAAATCTTCACATCCCTTTGTATTTTATCGTTTGACCCTCTGCCGCTTGAAAGCTCCCTTCTTTGCCTCGCAGGTCTTGTGTTCTGAGCTGAGCTAGGTGCCAGACACAAAGACTTGTCTGACTTCATCTGTTTGAGCAGGCTTCCTGAAAGGGGTCTCCTTGCAGAATCCAGCCTCTTAACGAACAGGCTGTTGTAGTCCAACACAAAAGGCGTGTTTGAGGTCTTGAGAAATTCTTCCAAAGAGATGGTTTGTGACATGAAGTGGGAACATGTAGAAGAAACGCCAACACAAGAAGCTTTGGCTGCATTTTGTCCATAATTCAGGATGTAAGAGAGACTATGACTATAAGTATGTTTGGATGGCAATATATAAACAGGCTCCCCCCCTGCACGACCTACCTTTGCACTGTATGAAATACCAAGATCTACTTCGCACTGTTTGCAATGAACTCACCCTTGAAAACAACTCAGCAAGAATAGCCTCAGAACGCGCATCAACTACATATCTCTCAATACGCTCAATGCTCCATTTGCATCTGTCAAGAAGGCAGGGACTGACCAAGAACTTGCATGCACTACTTCGTCTTGCCAATATACAGCATAAGGTGCCTGCTTGTTTTAGTTACTAATAACCAGGTGGGAATTTTGGAGATTAATGAAAGTAAATAGCTGTTATGGGTGAAAGAAACCCCCAAAATACACTAAAAAACTATAATTTTTATATCTTTTATTGGTATTTTGGCTAGTTTCTTCCACGGGAGCATACGCGTTAACGCGGATGGGGCCTGCGGCAGCCTATTCTCACTCCCTTGTGCTCTTCTTGGGCGTATAAAGTCAATAAAGATATATTATATTTATGGGCTTATACGCTGGGAGAAGAGGGTGAGGATAGTCCGGAGCAGGCACCACCATAGACGACAGTAAGTTGTTACCAAGATTCACGCGTGAAGACGAATTTCCATGTTTTTTTTCCCTTCCTTTTCATTTTACTAGGACCAAACATACCTTATTTAATTTTTGCAACGCAAGAATTGTTCGAATAAACGCTAAGAACTGGTTTCTTTAAAAACATTTGTTGTACGTTGATAGGCAACACAGCGTTTCTCAGTATCATTAATACTAGCACTTTAAAGTACAATGAAATCTGTTTGTGCTTTTAGAAAATATTTATGCATTTTGCATCATTTTGCAATGCTAATAATAGTTTTTTCTGGCATAGGTAGATCTTGAGGGGGGTGACCATATGGTTATAGACACAGTACACGTATACACACATATAAATAGATCTTAGAGTGTGCCTGTTGCCGCTTGCTTCATAATTTGCTTTGTTGGCAGCCTGGCTCAAGCTGGGAGAAGAGAGGGCTGCTCTTGACTGGCAGATGCCTCAGTATGCCGAGCATGTTTAAGAACCCAGAAACCAACGTCTCTTTGTTTGCAACTGGCGTGAAACAACTCAAGAGTCTCAAGAGTCAAGCACAGGTGTAGTTAAGAGGTCTTCCCAGCTACTGTGGTTTTTATGCATAAAATCCATGCTGTGCATTTGAGTCTTGTGGGTTTGTGGTTACTCTTGCAGGGCGAAGCTCATGGATGCCGCCAGCTCTGTGCTTTGTATGGAGGCCGCAAACACTAATAGATATACTGCTTCTTCGTCTTCTTGTTCTTCTTCTTGCTCTTGCTCTTGCTCTTCTTCTTGCTCTTGCTCTTCTTCTTGTGCTTGTTCTTGTTCTTGTTCCCTTTTTTTTGGTTGTTGTTGTTGGCATTACTATTGTTGGCATTGTTGTCGTCGTGGTTGTTGTTGGCATTGTTGGCATTGTTGTCGTCGTGGTTGTTGTTGGCATTGTTGGCATTGTTGTCGTCGTGGTTGTTGTTGGCATTGTTGGCATAGTTGTTGGCATTGTTGTCCTTGTGGTTGTTATTGTTGTTGTTGGCATTGCTATTGTTATCGTTGTGGTGGTTGTGGTTGTGGTTGTTATCGTGGTTGGGGTTGTGGTTGTGGTGGTGGTGGTGGTGGTGGTGGTGGTGGTGGTGGTGGTGGTGGTGGTGGTGGTGGTGGTGGTGGTGGTGGTGGTGGTGGTGGTGGTGGTTGTGGTTGTGGTTGTGGTTGCGGTCGTCGTCGTGGTGTTGGTGGTAGCGGTGGTGAAGACTGCGAACCTTTCAACATTGTTGAATTCTGAGAAGCCTCTCCGGCAAGAATGCCTTAACTTAAACTAGTTGCAGCTTCGTCCATCTGTATTCTACGTTGATCTTTGCAGTGCTGCGTTTGTTTCAAGGACGAAACAAAGACCGAAGATGTCAAAGCCAACGATGAAACCTGTCAGCAAGCGTTGTGAGCATTACTTATCAGTGCTTTGGTCACCTTAAAGCTTAGTAGCTTCGACCGGAGCACAATTAAAGGATTTGATTTACAAATGGTTGAAATCAAGGATGGTGCTGGCTTGCCACACTGCAGCATGCTTTACTTTGTGCGTTCATGCGGTATTTGGCTCAACTGTGTTCATTGCTTGAAAGGTCACTTGCTCAAAAATCCCAGCGCGACCTTAAGATTCGATACCGCACATGTTGCAGATGAGATGTTCTTCATATTTCTTCATTCTACACCTCATTGGCAACTTTCCTGCCGGGGTGTCCCACGTCAACATCAGTCATTGGGCATGCTGGGAGGCTTCCTTTGACGCTAAGGCTAAAGCGAGAGCTGGTGCCACAGTCTTCCACCTTCACATCTCCAAGGTGGCAGGCTGCTCGTTGGTGCAAGATCTTACGGATATGCTGGGAAACAGGAGCAAAATCTACTCTGACGAAGTGTGCTTCAACGCCTCTGTAGATCCGAGAACGGGAACTTCATATTTTAAGGATCAAGTGACAATGGTTCGACATCCCAGAGATCACGTCCTTTCCATGTACCAGTTTTGCAAACAGGGCACGGAGCCTGGTTTCACCGCCCATTTGGAACGCAGGATATTGATGGGCATGGCACCTCGTCGTCTCCCAGATACCTTTAGCCAATGGGTCGATGAATGGCATGAGAGTCCACGCTGGGGTGACTATAATATATATGAGGATGAGGAGATGTGTTACTGCCCATACAACATGCAGGCTTCACGTTTGAGTTGTCTTGAACGTAAGGATGATGTACCTTGCCATCCCACGGTCGACATGGACATGGCCTTAGCGAACCTCAACGCCTTAACAATGCTTGGAGTGACGGAAGCCTACCATGAGTCAATCTGCTTGTTCCACGGCCACTTGCTGGGTTCACTTCCAGAGCATTGCAATTGCCAAAGCCCAGCGTGGGATTCGTATCATGAGACCAAAGATACTCATGGAGAGAAGGCCTACGATGGCATTGAAAGCAGGCCCTCAGAAGTCCTGCAGAAAGTGGATGACATGACACAGTATGACCAGGTTCTTTACAAAGCCGCGGTGAAACGCTTTTTCAATGACATTCAAGACATGGAGCACCGCTTTGGAACGAAGATCCTCTGTGAAAAGCAGCGCCAGACTCTAAATCAGAAAGCGTTTGGAACGAGCTGAGAACTAGTGGATGCCGACCAAGTCATTATTTTGCAGGTGGAAAAGGCACACTTTGTTTCTTCATGTTTCTTCCCTGTCCGCCCTTGTGCAAACGGACATGTTTTTGCTAAAGAAGGATTATCGAAGGACAGTCAGTTAGTCAACAAGTCAGTTGGTCAGTTAGTCAGTTAGTCAGTTAGCTAGTCAGTCAGTTAGGCAATTCGTCAGTTAGTCATTGAGTCAGTTCGTCAGTTAGTCAGTTAGTCAGTTAGCCAGTTAGTCAGTTGGTCAGTGAGGCAGTTGGACAGTTGGACAGTTAGTCAGTGTTTTTGCTTTGGCATCCGTGATTCACAACAACCAATCTCTCCTACAGGTTTCCTATTCTTGAAACTTCCGCCACTGCCTCGTGCGGTACCTATGCTACGTATTTACGAATATTCTAGGTATCCTCTCTCTGCGTTCGGCATGACATCCCACAATCTTCCTTTAAGGACTGAATGAAGTTTGTATCAGCCGGATCAGAGGACAGACACCGGGGAAGAGAACAGATCTTGGCATCGGGAAAGGAATATCTGGTGCAATTTGATTTGATTGGGGCAGGTTGCGCTGGATTGGATTGATGAAATGATTATTATATAGATGATTATGATGTTGAAACTAAGAATGCTTAGAGTCTTTTGGTTACGTTGCCCTATGTTGCTTTACCTTTGGGATACGTTTGTCATGTTCAGGCAAAGTTCCTTTCTAGGTGTATGCTTTCATATCTTGCAACTCACTTCATTCGGAGACATATGCTTGCAGTTGCTTTCCAGATTAAATGGTTTTCAGACTCCATTCCAAATTGCATAGGTCTTGAGGCTTCTGCAACCAACAGAGGGAGATACATACCCTCCCTAACTAGCATAGCCCCGACAAACTACAGTTGGAAGACTCAGACTAGTAGGTCCATTTTGAAAATGCTTCATTTCAGGGGCAATGCTAAAATTCAGCGGTGTGTGTCAATTTGCGACAAACAGGTTTCTCCCTGGCATGTCATGTTTGTGCAGGGAGAGCAAAAAGGTGTTCTTCTGCAAAAGAAGAGACTGCCACAAGAGTTGAAATCTGTACTTGGTGTGGTGCTGGGTGCGATGCATCTTTTGCATTACTTTTACACAATCATCGCATGTCCACCTGTGTCACAAGATACTTCACGCTCGGTTGTAGGAACATGTCTTTTCCCCATTGTCACCCTGAAGATTTTGTTCTCGTGAAGGAGCTGTTGCTGTTTGGGAGATGCGACCGGCCTTGGCTGCAGTCCATGATGCTTGAGAAGACCGGGCTTTGGATCGACCTTGGTCCGATGTTAGATGAAGGGCACAATTATGCAGCGATTCTGCCAACAGGCGGATTGCATTTCCCCTGGATACATGAAATACTGAGTCACATTTGAATTTGAGATCGATACCCTCAGCAGGTGAAACTGGGCGGCTCATGCAGTCCGCGCGTCTATGCTCAACAGACGGACGCAACGTATTGACACAAGTTTCAAGTGAATCTACAAGGATCGTCACGGGCAGCCGCCTGCAATGCCATCACTGCCATTTGAGTGAAGAGTGTAGTGAAGAGTGTGCAAAGGTAAGTCTTGTTGAATTCCAATCCACGTCCCGTGTATTTTCTATTCCTCTGAATGCCGAATGCCCAATGCATGCCGGGTGATGTCCAGGAAGATGATGAGTACAGGCTTTGGATGATACCATGTGCTTACTGATCGGATCAATCCACCTTTCTTCAGTGGGTACAGGGTCCTCTGCACATGTCGAGATATTGGGAGCAAAGCTGGTGGAATTGCAAACTTTGAACTTAATGTTTTTGAATTGATACCGGACTTTCGCTGACTTTCGACGTTGAATTGAGAAGTTGCCAAACTTATCCTTGCAGCCACGGGTATGCCGCCTGTCTTGGCGCAACCTTACCACCGATATATTTCAATGAGTGCCATGAACCGCTTTCGTCAGAGAAGAAATTGGTTTTCTGCACCTGAATGCACATGATGAGTCTTTGATTGTTCATTTGCTGAGTTTCAATTTGGTTGATTGGTTGGTTGTTTTCATGGTTTGCTTTGTTGGCGGCCTGGCTCAAGCTGGGAGAAGAGAGGGCTGCTCTTGACTGGCAGATGCCTCAGTATGCTGAGCATGTTCAAGTAACCCAGAAAACTCACGCCTGTTTGTCTGCAACTGGTGTGAAACAACTCAAGACTCAAGCGCAAGTGTTGCCACTTCAGAGGTCTTCCCACCCCAGACAGGCTTTGGAAATGTGTTTCACGGTTTCACGAAATTCAACGGCATTCACCACAAATCATGTTTTTTTGTGGTTCACTTTGGTTCACGTTTTGACGTTTTGACGTTTTGCCAGGTAGCGGGGCTCGGGGAGTTGCCAAGCCAGGAAGTACAGTGCTGAGTCAGGAAAAGTCTGGCCATCAGAAATGTGCAGTGGGAAATTTGGGAATTTGGGACTGTTCATGAATGTTCAAGTTTTGGTTTCTCCAAGTGGTACTTGTTCTCCAAGTTTTGTGCGAAGTTTTGGTTTCAAGACTTTCAGCCGAGCATATTGAGGCCATGCAGCGAACCAGACCCTTCACGCAGCAACGGATTTATGGTGCGCTCAGCGCTCACTGGGTTATCCTTTCACGGCTCAAGGGCCCATGATACTGATTCAAAGAACTAGCGAAGATCCTTTATTCCCAAGTGTTAAGCAGACTGTGCAGAATCTCACCAAAATGCCCTAGCCATCCCTAGCCCACAAGTTTGAATACCAGCTGGACCAGCTGTGTGCACAAGCCGTTGGGTATCCTGAACGAATGGGACATGTTTGTCAAGCACGGGGGGCCAGTACGGGTGGGACACACAATTCCTGCAGGCATGGGCTTCATTGTCATAGTGCTCATGATCATTTTCGGTGGCGCGGCTTCATCAACATGTTTGTTCCAGGAAACTTTCACCGGCATCCTGCAATAAAGGCTTTTGCCTGGATCAAGCAGTTAAAGTAGTTGTGAGTAAGATCTAAGATCAGTTCCAAGTGTGGACTCTTGAACCACATTGAACAAAAAGCACATTTTTCATTTTGCCTCATTTAATGGAATCATTTCTGTTTGCCCAATGTCCCTATTCAAAAAAACCGAGGCATCCACTCTGCTTTTGTGTTTATTGTCCGGGCCCTAAATGTCACGACGACAACCGCCAAACGCTTGTTGTTTTGAGGGGTGGTTCTACCTCGCACCTCCCGAGGTATGGGGTCCCAAGTTGTGGGTGCGCCAAGTTACCCAAGCTGTGGTGATTCTCCGATGATTCAATGATCATTTTTTGGATGCATGTTTGATGCAGTGTTTATCAAGTGTGTTTTGGATCAAGTCTTGAGATACAAGTAATACAAGCTCTTCGGCATTATATAAAGATTCAGTTTGCCAGCACGTTGAGTGGACTTGAAATCCCGACGCTTTTGCTCAAAGTCCTGCAAAATTCGCTGGGGCTGCTGAAAGACTGCTGCGATGCAACATGAGAAGAACACGCTGGCTCTGGAAGACAGATGCGGGAACAAATTCAATTCTCATTTCTTTCTCAATTGGTTCGTGTATCAACTTGTAATCGGTTTTTTCCCTCTTGATACACATAGCAATTCTAGGAAAATAGGCTCGGGATTGTCGCAGATCCTCCCCGCCCATTCCTCAGGATTGCCGAATCTTCCCATTCTTTGCCCAACTTGGAGAAATCCGAGGTATCTTGCCAGCTGGAATTTCCTCCCTTGAGAGTTCATGGCGCCGTTGACGACGATCCGTGGCAAGGGCCTTTTTTGGACATCTTTTAGAGCCTGAAACCATCCGAAACCATCCAAAACCTGGTGGCTTTTGAAACCAGGGTGTTTCTTCTTTTGTTTATATAATTCTGAGGATTCCCAACCCAGCCGATGCAAGCATGGGGCGCCCCTTCAAACAAGGAGGCTGGAAGAGAGATGAAGTGTCAGCTTGGATTTGCTTGTTTGTGTGATGCATGCACAGGTGGTGCCAATGTCTATGACTTTCATGGATCCTGAGGATGTTGAAGATCTTGCGACCATACAGATCTGAGTTTGCAACGATCTGAAAGATGTGCATCAGGACTACCCAGAGAATGTGAAGGAAATTGTTCGACAAGTACAGGTCAGAAAGCTTACATCACTCAGGGCACAAAGCACATAAACAGTAAACATAAAAACACTCACAACTTTGCACCCCGAGGCCTACATTTTTACTCGACGCATCCGGGTGAAGGCCTTGATCCGATATCAGTCGAGAGTTTGGTGGAAAGGCCATCGAAGATTTTGTTGTTGTTGTTGTTGTTGCAAAAGGCACTGGGTTCCAACCCCTCCCCTCCTCGTCCAAGCAATTCAAAAATACACAAACACAGCCTAATGCTGAGATTCTGTCCCAGCCCCGCAACTACACTCCATCACTCAAGTCACATGTTCTTGGTGTTGTGGATGCTTCTCAGGTCAGCTGTTGCTTTTGTACCATTGTCATCCCTGCGCGAGGATATTTTCTTGGACTTTGATCCCCTGAGATGTGGACGTTGTACACAATATCAGTTTGTACGCGGATTGAACAGCGTTGCTGGGGGCTGAGAGGAGTCGGTTCACTTGGCAGCATCGACCCAGAATAGAAGCCTACAATTCAGAAAGGTGTGAAATAGACATAGAGAAAGTAGACCATGTTCATTGGATTTGTGGTAGGTTTAATTTAACACATCCCCCTGCCCTCTTGCTTTGTTTCGGAGATGCTGCACTTGATGGTTTTGGAGTTTTGGAGATGTTTCTTTGTCTAAAGAGTCACTGAAAATGCATGAGTCCATGAGCCTTCTTGACCCTTCCTTTGTGTTTGACAAGGCACCACAACTCACTGCATCACAAATGCGAACCCTGACAGTTGCTGCCTCAGCGCATCAGTATCCCACTGCATCCTACGGCACTGTTTTGAGTTGTGTAGCTGAAACTTGAAGTGGCTGCGGTCCGTTGCTTCCTGTCACTTCCCGTTGCTTGGCCCAAAACGCAGCGGTCGCATTTGAAGGGTGAATCTCTGTTCGAAGCATTTCGAAACAGGATGCAACGATCCTTGCTTTTTAGCACAATCAGCTTATTGCTGATCCCTTTCAGCCATGCAATCCCTGTGGTCTCGCGGTCAGAATCCACAGAGGAATATTTGAAGAAGTATGGCATTGACGTTGAAGAACATTTTGTTACTACAGAGGACAAGTACATTTTGCGTGTGTTTCGTTTGCCTCACAAAAATGCTCCAGTTGTGATTCTTCAACATGGAGTTTTGGCATCCTCGTGGTGCTGGTTGGTGAATTCACCTGAGAAGTCGTTGGGGATCCTGTTGTGGAGGATGGGATATGATGTTTGGCTGACCAACAGCCGTGGAAACACTTTCAGTCGCAACCACACCGAGTACAATCCATCCTTCAACCAGAAGTTTTGGAACTACACCTTTGAGGACATGGGATATTTTGATGTCAGCGCCAACGTTCGGTATGTACTGACCACCACATCGAAGAGTGATTTGACCTTCGTGGGTTGGTCGCAAGGTACGACTCAAATGTTCATTGCTGCACAAGGCCCAGACAGAGACTATTTGAAAAGCCATGTGAACTTGTTCGTGGCTTTGTCTCCAGTCTCTTACCTCACACACCAGACCTCCTTGTTGCTTTCTGTGGCGCAACGCTTTCGCTTGGGCGTCATCCTGGGAAAGGCTTATCCCTATGACGTGTTTAGTTGGTCTGAACTACCAACTATGGCCAATCTGCTGTGCAAGGTGACATTTGGAGTCCTTTGCGAAATTACCGTGGATGTGATCTGTGGTCGATCTTCAGTGGACAATTCAGATGCGATCACCAATTTGGCAGCTCATTTCCCTGCAGGAACCAGTGTGAAAGACTTCGAACACTATGAGCAGTTCATTGATCGCGAACACTTTGGACGTTTTGATTATGGTAAAGAGGGCAACATGGAGCACTATGGTGTCCCTGAAGCGCCCCTCTACAACGCCTCAAAGCTTGAGATGCCCACTGCCTTGTTCCGCGGATCTAAAGACACATTGGGAGATCCAGAAGATGTGAAGAGGTTGCTGAAGGATTTGAACAGCGACAAGCACATTGTTTTCTCCAAGGAATATGAGGACTACTCGCATTTGACATGGATGGTGGGACTCACAGATGAGTGGATTACTGATTTGAAAGTATTGTTGAAACAGTACAATCCAGTTTCCTCCATGATTTCTGAGCTGCTTGTTTGAGGGAAGTTGCTCTCCCCCAAGTGCGGACTGCAGAACATCGTTTCACGCGAAACGCAAAGCGCTGCTGGGCTTGCCAGCAGGGCCTTGCCTTTTTGCCAAAAAAAGCGGAGCAGAGGTTACAGGATGACAGGGCATGAAAGGTTTCACTTGAGGTGAGGCAGGTGGGGGTTCGGTGTTCTGCTCCCTTTGTTTCATTTGTCGGTTCATTTGTACGATGTCGGAACGCGATCCTGCGACTTGTTGAGGACTTCTACTCAGATCCAGTGCAAGATGTGATGAAACCACAGGTGGGGGAGGGAGATGCACTATGATAAAACTCGTATACATGTTACATATATAAGGGTACAACATAACCATGACGAGAAAAAAAAACACAACGATAAGGTTTTGGGAACAATATATATATATATATATATGGGTACTGGGTAGTTTCCGGGCCCCATGGGACTGCATTTATTAATTGTACTTGTATGTTTGAGGGTAGTTACATTTATTTACCCAGTACCCATATATAGCAAAGACATTCTTAATCATACATGTTTTCATCCATGGCAACCATCACATCTGAAGCATGAACCAACCAATCTCCAAAGAATGTCAACACATATCCACACNATATACACAAATTATCCTTTGTATGACTTGAAAATGGCTTGAAGGTGATTGCAAATCTCAATAAATGTGATAGTTTTGCGACACTTCTTCCACGGGACGCAGGTGGTGCGCCATCTTGAGTTTATCAGAGCCGTCGATGGGGTCTTCGGAGTCCTTTGGCTGTTTGAAGTGGTGACACAAACAACTCACTCACAGGTTTGATTCATGGATGTGCCACACATGCTGGAACATGGTTGAAACATGGTTGAAACCTAGGGCTTTGACTTGGAAAAACAGCCAGCTGTGAAGGTGCCAAGGCCTGAGGTGAAATTATGAAATTGTGCTGATTGACCAAATGATGGAAGTTGTTTTGCTTTTCTGCAGGCCGGGGCATTGCTTGAAGAAGCATGGGGAAGACATCAACCCCTGTGATGATGAGGCAAGGCCTCCTAGCCCTCCCAGTTGTGGCATTTTATGGGGGTTTCATTTTGTCGACCAAGGCAACGGTGGAGCAGACGTTAAGGCGCTTGGCCTTGCTGGTAAAGACGCGTGGTGCAGCTTGGTTGGCACCTGCAACGACTGAGATAGACGTTTCAGGGATAAAGCCAGAATCCTGAGCTTGCTGGAAAGGTCAATAGCATATAACTCATACAACAGAATCTCATTTGAATGACCACAGGAAACGAAATACAGCACCTTTCAACCTACGAGAAGTCGTCCACCAGCCTTGGCTTCTAAGCCTTTACAATTCCGTTGTTTTCTCCCTTTGAGACAGATTCTTCCGAACAAAGATTGGAGAAGTACAATGTCTTTCGAAATCTGTGTTATCATACTGTATGCATGTAGAATGAATACACCATGATCATGCGCACTTGTATAACATGCACACGTTTCCAGAAACTTTGTATTTGTGGAATTCATGAGATGCTTGGTTGCCCTTGAAAATGCTCCAAGGTAATCTTTGACAAGTGCTTCCAGGCAACTTTAGAAAAGCTACTAGTAACGAGGGAATGGTGCTGATGATGTGCTATCGGTGTGATTGCTGATCTTTCTGTCAGCGTGAGGATGCCGAGCGGTCCTTGGACACTTCGCTCCTTTGTCCACGGTTTGCTGGAAAGGTCAGCATGTAGATTTGTCAAACCATTGGCCGTGTGGAAATACGTTGAGAACTGCACATCCCAGCTGCTTCTCAAGACATGGCAGGTCACAGAAGCTCAGTTCTGCAGTCACTTCCCCTTCATGCAGGAGACATCAAACTTCATTCTCAAAATTTGTCCATCCGATTTCGTGCCGCGTCCCATTTCGGTTTTTGGAAATGGAAAGGATATCTCCGATCATGAGCTCACGCTTCTCATGCAGCGATACTACAACAGCGAAACAGCTGGTATCAACTATGTTGTCGGAACAACTCAGTTTGAGCCGGCCATTTTTCCAAATTTAGCATTCTTCAACCAAACAAAACGTTGGTGCTAGTGACTAGTGCATGAATTGACGAACTCAGAACTCAGGCCATGGACAAAGATCTTCAAGCTCTGATAGAAGAATCGTTTCAAGACAGGCCACTGCTGCAGCTGATGTCCAAGCGAGAGAGAATATTGCATATCAATGCATATCATCATGGCATTTACCAGAGATTCTCTTTATTTTTGCTCTGCTTTCAACTCATTTTGAACCGTCAGCACCTATTTGGGAAGTGCTCGCAGCACATGCTCTGGGTCTGCAAACTCAGTTTTTTTTGCTCGTTTTTGTAGTGGTTCCAGGCATTCGGTGGGATGTTTACTCGTGAAGCTCCTAGGCGGCCAACACCACGAAGCCTTTGCAAGGGCGGAAATACTTACCGCCTTCAGCAGTCGCAGGAGCCATGAAGACCTCATAAAAAGTTACTGTATCTTTTTCTTGTTAGTTTCAGGTTCTTCATGTCACAAGTTCTTATCCATTCAGTGCTTTTCTTGGAATGGAACTTTCTGACACCACCCCATGATTCACATTTTTCGCCCAGCGGCAAAGGACCACTGCCAATCGGATGCCGATCTGGTTGCAAGGCTCAAGGCGTTTCAAAGCAACTTGCAACCATTTCCGATCTTTCGGTTGATGAAAATGATATGCTGGTATTTCCCGTCAGGCTGAAGTGGCTGCAAGGCGACTACGACTGCATGGAAGTTTCCAGGCGATTTTGGTGGCAATTTCGATTCCACGAGTCGTTTGTGTCTTTTTGAAACCATCCGTGAGCCAAGAAAATGAAAGTCGGCCTCCAGTTGCAGAGAAGGAAATCATTTGCAAAAGTGATATGTTATGTAATTAATGCATTAATTCATTGTACATTCATTGTACATTCATTATACATTCATTATAGATTCATTGAGCATCATAAAAACGCATCAGCATGAAGCATCACTACAAACAGTTCATGAAAGAATTGTTCCTGACAGGAGGTGGACCGCTTGCGGCGAGGCGCAGTAACAATGGGCCAGGTGGGAAAGCTGGGGGTGGCTGGCAGGATGCCCATCAATTTGACCAAGCGAACATCACATCCTGATGTCCTGAGCATTCCTGAGGTATATTATACGATATGCCGATATGCTATGTATATCCTTGCTTCAAGAATGAAGCCATTGAGCATTATCGAGCAATGTTTCGTCAGAGGCCCGGACCGTCTTCACTATTCTTCGGATCGAGTTGGACGCAAAGGACGCCATGATCACCCGCATGATTGATGATTCTGGCAACTTTTGATAAGGAATCACTTGAAAATTCATTTTTTGCACCAATGTAACCAATGTATTCAATGTATTCCAAAAAAAATGATAGGAGTTGGAGACCTTACAGCGAATCTATGATGCCAATGGACTCTTGGCTCAACTTGGCTCTTTGACTTGGGGAAACATGGAAAGATAGGAATGGTCACCCATGGAAACCTCCCATGGCAGACAGGACCTGACCGACATCATGAGGTCTCTTCAACTATCGTGAGTTTTGCAATCACATCTTGGAGGCCTGGATCCAAAGGTTGATTTGATGTGGCTGCGCAAGGACGACCCAAAGAGGTTTCAGCTTTGCTTATTGTTTTCTTAAACTTCCACCTTTTTTTTTGGTTTTGTTAAAAACACTTCGTGATTTCATGCCGCAGTTTGCGAGTGTCTCTAGTTTGGGTCAACATCCTGCATTGGGACAGGTGCCACTGGATGCCAAACTGGAGGATATTTCTCCAATCTCAGCAACTGAGGTCGGTATGTGCTGAGACGTGCTGAGTCAACAAATCTTTGATTGAAACTCACTTCACTTGGATCAACCAGCACGTGCCTTACATGGATTTACATGTATTCTGGGTGACAGGGCCCACCGTACCTGAAAAGGCATGAGCCAGATCCTCAGTTGTCGAAGTTGTGGAACTGTTTCCAAAGTGACTGTTGCGCGTATTTGAGGCGAGTGCGTAATCGACACCCCTTGCAGCCTGACGCGGAGGAACGTTGCAATGTTGAAGTTGTCAAGGTTTAAGTTGCCAAATATAAATTGTTTGTTTAATGTTTGTTTGGAAGTGGGCTTCCAGGAGCTGTTGGCCGAAGCCGAGTGCAGCACTCAGAGACCCTGGACCATGATGAACTCATAGAACCCATTGGCAAAGCTTAGACTGACGGATTATTCTCAAAAGAAAAGCAAATACAAAGAGATGTTAATGATTCGATATGATTTGTCTCAAGGTTTGATAACGCGTGTGGGAAGGAAAAACTGGAACACTGAATGGAAGTCCTAAACATTTTTGCATCAGCCGTCCATAGTATTTTGGCCTGGCAGACTCTGGATCGCACGTCGTGCGGAGCATCGGACGATCAACGTGCTGGCCTTGATATGCGCAGCACATGGGTCGTCCCCGAAAGTTTGAAAGTTATAGGAGGAAAAAGCATTCAAAAGAATCGTTGATAGATTTTGATACAAATAGGATATCATATACAGCAGCTGTTCTCACAGGTGAAGTCACACTTCTTGGATTTTGACAAGCTCCGCTGCTCCCGCGTGACGCGCAGTCAGCACCACTGGCCAAGTCTTTGACCTCGGCATGTCCGAATGTCATCCATCTTCGCCATGGCTCTGCTGTTCACTATGGACCGTTCAACTTCACGCCATCGTTTGGCTCAAGGGGAAGAATCCCCCCATATATAATTTTTTGGAAACGACAATGAGACCAAAACCCCCAAGAAGTAGATAATGATAAAAACGACTAGTAGTAATTTGAATCTATTTGAGGGATATGTAAACAAAGCTCGCTTCACATTCAGCTGCAAAAGACTCAGAGGTTTGGGTGGCTCGATTTTGCAACACACACACATGTTTTTTCCTAAAGACTCAGCTACTTTTTAGGTAAGCCTGCATCACACAAGATCAAGCAAGCAACAGTTTCGGCTGAGATTTCCAAAGGCCAATCTATAGGATGCCATGGAAGCTACTCATCTAGGCTTGACTTAGGCGACAAGCTCAGGGATCCTGGTTGTATTTGAATTGAAGCTCCAGTAGAATGAGGCCAAGTATATGTGTGATTCTTTGAAGCATCAAGATGCTAAAAGACATGGGATCATTGCGATTTGACAAGAATTATATAACAAGAGACTGAGCTTTCTTACCAGAGCAAAGAGCAAGGACACTTTCCTGGGATTGAAGCAGTGTAGGCTGCGATTACCTTGGATTTCTGCATGTATGTACTTGAGATAGTCAACATCGGGTGTTTATGAATTTATAGAATTGCCAGACTGTGCTCTTCCTAGGATCATGTGCTGTTGAGTGTACCAAAATCATGTGGTTTACAGCATATTTGCAAACAAGCAACACCGGGATTTAACACTGATATTTGCTGTCTTTTGTCAAACTCGCAGATAGCAGCGTTTTCTTCTATTGAATCACTTCCACCTTTCAAACCTGAGAAGCAAACAACACGGGTTTTTGCGGTAGCAAAAATCAAGCTGTTCGGCAATTTTTTACCGCCACGCAAGCAAAACGCACAAATGTGTTTAATTACCTTCTTTTTAAGCTGTGTACACAGGTCTAGGAAGGGTTTTCGTTGGGGAAGTGGAGGTGATGGTTCTGATTGAAGGGCGGAGACGAGAGTATGGCACTCAGATGTTTAGTATTGAATCTTGATTCACCGATTTTCGAGTCACTTCTAGCACGTTTTCCAAAAACCAAGGCCTGCGTTGCAACCACAACCAGGGCAGAAGAGGCTCAGAAGCATTTGAGCCAAAGATGCCAACAAAAAACTCAGATGAATCATGCTTGGCCATACTCTGAACATGCAGGGCAGCAGAGGATGCTGCACAGGCAGGTGTTTTTTCATCTTTTCCATGTATGACATTCCTTTCCTCACCCCGGCACCGCCTGTGGTTGCCATCCCTGGCCAGGCTGCAGCAAAGCAGCCACGCACTGATGCTCCCAACCTGGGTGCCATCATTGCAGCGGCACAGGCAGCACAAGCTGCTCAGGCCTAGTTCTGATGATTTCAGCTAAGAGCTTGTGCTGCAGATGTCTTGCACCTTGTTGAGGCTGGTGGTGCTCCAGCACCAAACCCTGCACCTGCAGCACCTGCAGCAAATGCGTGTCGTTGGCTGCACATTGACTGCTGGTGGTCTTCACAAATTTTACAATGGTCATCTCGACAATTTCATGTTTTGAAGCAGGCGACCTCACAAAATTTGGCTTTTGCATGCGATAGAGTCAGAAAATCTTGGCGTTGCCACGCATTGATACAAAATTCCTCAAATCAACGAAAGGTCTTCTCCACAAGCAGCGGCAGTGATTGCTGCACTAGTTGCAGCTCAGCAACAAGCTCCTGGAGCTGCTCAGTCCTGATCCCAGGAAAAGAAGCCACCAAGCACAATGCAAAGTTGCAACAGAATTCAAGGTTTCGTTTTGATTGGACATGTCGCAAGTGTCCTTCATTTTCCCTTCCATTCCCTTTCCGTCTTCCCTTCCCCTTCCGTCCACAAAATATCCATTCATTCTGGGTCTGTTTTGCAATTTCCAGGTCACCGCAGCTCGCAGCCATCACTGCTGCTATTGCGGCTGCAAGGCAAGCTGCGCCAGCACCTGGTGCAGCGTCACTTGGTCTGGAGTGGTGGTGGTGGAGGGATTGCGTGTATAACGAAGGGACAGTCAACGGGTCTGATGCTTTGGCTCTGTTTTTGACGTTTTTGGTCAATTTCAAAACCAGACACTAAGGCCACAGTTGGGAGGGCTGGCTGCAACACCCGGGCTTCCCACGCAGCCTGGGGCAATGCCACCTGTGGCAGGGCTGGGTCAAACCGTGCCTGTGGCATCGGCTGCTTTGGCACCAGGACAACTTACGGCCCCAGCCCCAGCGCCCACAGCGCTCCCAGCATCCACAGCCTTGCCACCAACCGGACTGCCAACTCCAGCAATCCCGGGTGTTGCAACAGCACCACCGGCGCCAACAGTGCCAACTGCACCAGCACCAATACAAACGGCGGCTGCATTGCCAACAGCTCCTGGCATTCCAACCGCGCCTACAGTTGCACCGGCACCTGTGGCACCACCACCCAACCCACAGGCAGCTGCGATTCTATCACAACTTGCAGGAGGCGCAACTGGAGCCCCTGCAACTTCACAGTCAGCAGTGCTGGCTGCGTTGGCTGCTCAAAATGCAGGTGCCCAGCCAGCAGCGCCTGCTGCACCACCAAATCCTCAAGCAGTTGCACTGCTTCAGGCCCTGGCTGGAGGTGCTTTAGGTGGTGCACAAACAGGGGCACCTGCCGCACCTGCTGCAGCGCCTGCGGCTCCAACGTCAACCCTGACTCCACAGGCAGCTGCGGTCATCGCCGCCTTGGTGGCAAGGCAACAACAGCAAGCTTCACAAGCTCCAGGTATCCAGCCGTCACTGGCCCTTGCCCCGCAAGCTGCCCCAGCTCCACCCAGTGGATCTGGACAGATCGATCTTTTTGCTCACCTCGCTGCCTCTGCTCGCATCAATGCAGCAATGAATGCTGCATATGCACCTGCAGAAGAAGAGCAGCTTGCTGAAGTAGTCCCGGAACCTGCAGCTTTCGACAAGGATGCCTTGGCAAGACTGGCACAACGGGCGGCGGAGGGTCCCATTGAAGATGAGCCACCTCCCCCGCCACCACCAGAGCACAAGAAGCCGGTGGTCGCGACCTGAGCATGATAAAAATTTACCACAAACCAGTGGTGTTGGGGATGACCTGTTGCTGGGTCGCAGAATCGATTTCCATTTGATGCTTAAGGAGGACCTGGCGCTGGCTCTGGCGCCTGTTGATGCGGGTGCCGTTGCTGCCTGGTCCCTGGATGTTTTGGAAGTTGGCCTGTTCTTTTCATGACCGGTGCAGTGTGCACTTTTCAGAGGCTGTGGACGTGCCGATGGAGGCACTACTGTTACTTCCAAAACTTCTGAGCTCGAGATTTTGGAATGAGCATGAATGAGCCATGGGAGAGATCGATTGGAAACCCGTGACATGCAGATGTTTGTGCAGGTAGAAGTTGGCGATGCAGGATTGGTTTCCATTGAGTGATTTCTTGTTCTTTGGTCAAAGACCTCAGACATTGTTTGGAATCAAGGAATCTCAAACATATTTGCAGGAATAGCTGGCCCTGACATACAACAGGTGGGGCTCTTTCTTACTCAGCTTCAGATGTTTACAAACTATTGTGTTTTGTTTGCCTGACCGCTAGAAACAAAGTCCTTTGCAGCATCAAGTTTCTTTTGCAGAAGAGCCCACATTGCTCAAGAGATTCAAGAAGTGATGTGAAACACCTTAAAATCAGTGAACAAATCTCTGACACACTGACCTATATTTTGCGCCAGGATGCTGAGATGAACGGTATTTGCCTCGGGTTTGCAGCATCGTTTGTCAATTTTTGTTTGGAACCTCTGTTTCACTGACAGATTTTTCGAGGCATGCTTCAACTCCCAGCTCCGGAGGCATTTTTTGTCTTGGAAGATATGCTGTAGAAACAATGATATCAAGGCACAATATGGCACGATATGTTGATGTTCAGGTGGAAGTGAAGAAAAAGGATTCCTCATCAATTGCAACAATGCTCAGCTATGTCGGTGACTCAGCATGCCTTTGAATGGTTGGACAGCATGAGTGCCTGTGGTGTTTCAAGATAAACAGTGATGCGTTTGCAGTAGTTGGGCTGAAGGTTCAAATGAACTTTCTATTGCATTCTATTGCATTTTATTGCATTCTGCATGGCTCATGACGTTTTCTTGGCGGACTCATCAAATGGTAGGCCCAGAGTAATGTCGCAAAGGGCAAAGTGCCTTCAGACAAAGCTGTGGATACTGCCTCGCTACAGCAGGAGGGAATTGGGGAGTTGGCACAGATCAGTCGAGTGGACTCAAAGCTGTGAAGCTTTATGAAGAGTCATAAGTTGATCTACCTTTGGAGTGCACAGCAAATTGAAAGGTTTCCGACATGTGTAACACCAACCTTTCTCCTTCCCTTTTATGTTCTTGTTTGGTCTTTTTCAATTTTGTAATGAAATGTCATCAACCATCTTTTGCAGGCCTTCACCATTGGAGGAGGAGCTAGTGGTCACACCAGCTTCAGCATGAAGGGGCCACTCGAATGCAGATATTGATGAGCCTCCTGGAATTGCGCTTGAATCTCCAAGAAGGACATGATGAACCAAATAGTGGAAGAACTGATGAACCGATACTGTAAGTCAGCCGACTGATACAGGTGATTTACTCAAACGACAAATTTACGCAGCTGCTTGGGCCACGTTATGGCCTCCACATCCCATCATGAACGGCACTAGATGGAATGGGCAAGGTAACTCTGCAAATGGAGGACCATACAATTGGGGGGGGTTGCAGCAAACCTGGAACCATTGAGGTTGTCACCCTTAGACAGCCTTGTACATCGATTGGATTCAGCAGGCAGGGAGAGCAGCTTACACCAGTTGACTGATAGCTTCTATGACTTCTACTGACATCAAAGATGAAAGTGAAATCCTGATCCAATCACTTCCATTTTTTGCCAGGAGTAGACTTGCCATCAGAGGACCGCAAGGTGTGCCCATTCAGTTCCACCATTTTGCATTGGATCCTTTGGACCCATGAAGATCAAAAAAGTCTGGCTTGCCTCATCCAAGGATCTTCAACAGCAGATCACATCTTTGTTACCCAAATTGGATCCGGCCAAAACGGCCGACCTCGTGAGTAAATTGCAAGGGGCAGATGGCCAGCGCCTTAGGTGAGTTGAGGGGACCCATTGGGACCCATTGGTGAAATCAGCTCAAGCTGAGTCGCGACCAGGTCTTCGAAGCTCCGCTTTCTTGGATGAAATTGCCAAGATGCTTCCAGCATCACGCTTTGCCAGTTGGAATGCCCAGTTTTTTCCATTCTTTGAATTTGTTGTTTGGGCAACATGTAGTTTTCTGTGACCAAGGGGGGTTATGAATGAAATTTCTGAAACTCTTGATTTGACTTCCACACCTTTTTCGCTCTTTATTGATCTCCTGAAAAACCTCCAGGTCCACATTTGACACGGATCTTGGCAACCCTGGCAACCTGGGCTGCTGCAGTGAGCGGTCGCTTGGCTGCAGTTGATACAAACCATGATTGAACTGACGACTATTTTGGTGAACTTCATCACCACAGATCCCTACAGCACCCTAAAAGTGATCATGGCGGGAATCCTCCAAAATTTGTGCTAATTTAGGTTCATGAAATATTTGGAAAGTTTCAATGCATTCAGATCTGTTGCAGGAAGTGATGCAGATGGAAAACCAAAGCTGTCCGAAGATGTTGCGGACTGAGCTTCTCATTTTTTTCAGCATTTTATCTTCAGTATCCATCATTGGGGCTACTTTACAATGTCAATCCTGAACTTTGGTGTTGTTTAAGGCAAGATCGTTCTTTACCACAGCAGCTGCTGAACTATCCCTGAGGCCTTTTCACACAGAAAGCCCATAAATCTTCAAGATGCAGATGCGGTTACTGTAATACATCGACAATTGTCCCTATCTTTTTGCAAACAAACTTGGACTAAACTGACCTGACTGAACATGACAAAAGTATCAAAACTCAGCTGATTCTGAGCTGCTCCTTTTCTGCTCAGCTGAGGTTGATGGATGTAGCCCCAAAAGATCTCAGTCAGATTGCTAGTGCCATGGCGACCATTGGCCAGACGGAGGCCAGAAACCAACTTCATCATTTCATCTCCGGACTGTGAGTGAAATCTGTCATGAAAATATTCTGGTCCCAGATGTCCGGTTTGTCTCCGTTGAGGAAGGGGATTTGGTGAACCTTCAAAAAAAAGTTCTCCCAGTCCAAAACGGAGTGTATGTTGGATGTTTTAGGGTTGGTGTCCGATCAATTTTGGCTAGAATTTTGAAGGATTTTTACCTGTCACAGGAGCGCTTCTTTGCCTCGTTAGCACGCGCCTCTGTGGCACGGGCGGAACGCTTTGCCGTGGAGGTGCCCCTGTGAGTTTCTGGTCAGGAAGGATTTCTCCCTAACAAGCTCTTGAACCAAAATAGGATAAGATAGATACACCTTGGATATCATTGGAATATCATTGGATATTATAGATGTGTAGTGATTAGTTATTAGAAAAGGTATGTTCACCCCTGATGGCAAACTCTTGGTCTTTTTGGGCTGACAAGTTTGATCTTGTGAACGAAACACAGGACATCTTGCTCTTGTGCATGGCCTTCGATAAGGTGCCACGGAGATGACGGAGTGGAAATGACCCTCAAATGATCATTGTGTTGGAGATTGTTGGGGTGGGTTGAAATTCCAGATCTTCCGGGCAGCCTGAAACAGATGAAACAATTGTTCAAAAGAGAAACAAGTTTAAAGAACATAACAATGTGGTTTTAATAGTGTAAAGTGTTTAAAGGGTCAAAAGTGGATTTCAACATGATGAGAATCTGAAGGGTAAACAGTAAAGTGGCCACCAGCTCAGGCAGGATTGGTTCATGTCCCACTCCTGGAAGCTGCTGCAAAGCTGCTGAGACATCAAGTCTCTCAGGTCCGGAGCAGACGATGAGCTTTGATGTTACCTGAGTTTTGGAACAGGGGGTTGAAACTAAAACTATTGAACTAAAAATTGAGAAATTCACATTTTGCAATGACCGCAAATGAATGAAATAGATTGGCATCTTTATGCTGAGGGTCGACCAGCATAGGAACTCTATTTTCATAGGAAGCCACCGAAATATGTAGATTTCGGGCGCTTAATTTTGAGACATGGACATTTTTGCCCTGCCGCCCCTGCAAACTGCCAGGTTTCTGGGCCAGATCTCGCCAAAGGTCTCAAAGGTCTTGCCACCTGCTGCGTTACTGCCTCGGATCATGTCTCACTAGACGGTAGGGTTGGAAGATATGACAGAGATTTTTGTCCTTTGGGAGACAGACACAGCAAGCTAGAAATCCTAACCATTGCAATGCCACTTTTCGCTGGTTTTTCTTACCTTCTCTTTTCTGTGTTGTTTCGTTTTGCTTTTCTTTCCTGTTCTTTTTCTATCTCTTTACTTTTGTCTTTTGTTTTCCTGCTTTGTCTTCTTTTCTTCTTTGTCCTTATGTTTATTGTTCTTAGTCTTTGCTTTTCACTTGTGTTTTGCTTTTCTTGTTTCTGTTAATTGTTTGAATCCTTCCCTTCCTTTCTCTTCTCCTTTTCTTAATCTTATTTTTAACATGAATTTTGTCATTATCTGTCTTTTAGTCTTTTCGACCTCTTTTTTCTTTCCCTTTTATAATATTTTTCTTCTTATCATTATCCTTATTCTTTCCATTATCCCCCATTCTTTCTTTTTCCATTTTCTTCTTGTCTGTTATTTGTCTTTTAATTTGTCTTGAGTCTTTAATGTTCCTTTTCCTTTCCTAGCTTCTTTTGTTTTGTCCCACTCGCCTCATCATGGAAATCCATTGTCACAATGCCCCCACCCCTCCCAGAAAATGTGGCAAATAGGAAGGGCATCTATTTTTCACGGTCAGTAACCAATCTAAACAGGCCTTATGATCTGTTGGAATGATGGGGCTACTCGAGGTCCGTGATCTGGAACTTGGCAAAGCTGTTGGTGAATATCTTGCAGAAGGTCCAAAGGCCACCGTCCAATGGAGCCAACGGTTGGACTTTCGTTTTTTCTTTCACCTTTGGGATCCACGTACTCCGCAACTTGATGGAGTGAGAGTACTGATGCACTGTTGCGCTAAGCATTTGAGACACGATACTAAAGGCATTCGTTTCTTGACACTTCATATGTGTTTTTTTCCATGTAAGGGTGGGCACAACATCTCTCTGCTGATCGTTGTTTTCAGGGCGGCCTCACCTCCGAAGAATTCTGTTCGCTCGCTTGGACGTGCCTTGGACAACAGGGTCACGAGTCAAAGGGTTTGTGAAGACGGGTACAAGATTCCGAAGGCTGCGTGGAGAATTCATTTTTTTTTGTGAAAAACATTGAAAAACATCACAATCAACGGAAATCGCTAAACATCATGCATTTTTCCTGATAATCTTTTTGCAACTGAGGTTTGTGACCTTGGGTTTCTACCATGATCAAATGTTTCGAGCAGTTTTCAAGGCCTTGGAGGCCGGACCTGCACTGGCTGAAGGAACGACAAGTGGTGTCAAGTTGTATCTCCAGTGTCGTGGCAGGATGCTCCTTCAATGCCTGGTGATACTTTGTCTTAGCCTTGGGGTTATGGTGCTTCTAAAGTTAGGATGTTGGTTTTCAATCTGAAAATGGTTGTTATTAGATTGCTAGGAGGCCGTATTCTAATATTCAAATTCCAAACCAACCAACTACCAACAGTGAAGTATCAGTTGATCCTCTTTGCAACATCATCCTTTCTCCAAAAAGCTTTGAAACAACCATTTGGAAAGTTGCTTCGCCGCAACTTTTTTTTCCGGACGTGCGAGCCACTGGGGTTTGCTGTGGAGTATGACAAGGCAGAGTTGAATCCAAAGTCAGCCGAGGTGTCAGCTCTATGAGATTCACCTGGCCTTGAAGGCAACGCTTGATGCAGAACGAGGGTCGGGCGGAGGGTCTGGCAGTGAAACATGTGATGAGGCGTTCCGGGATGATTTGTACGGCAAGTACGAGCTGGAGGACACCTACAGACTCGGGCAAAGGGCGCACAGAATGCCCAAAAGTGCCGGAGAGTTTTCAAAAGCTTGCACAGGTAATGTGGCACAAGAGTCATGCAAACTGTCAAGAGTTGTCAAGAAGACCTTCAGACGATTTAAGCGAGGATGCCGCAGTGCAGAGCTTGAAGGCTCACTACAGAAAACAGCGTGGTGGCAAGTCTCGGGCTTGGGCAGTTTAGATACACCATGTGACCATGGCTGTAAAGCCAACTCAGGTTGAGAGATGTGAAGCTGGACCGCTCAGTGGAGAAGGTTTGCAAGGCCAGGATGCAAGAACGCTGATGCTGGAGGATTGTACAAGTATGTATATATATGTATACACATACATATATGAGGTTATGAGTAAATGATAAGTAAATGTACAAGTATTACTTTTTTGCGATTCTTCATGACAGGTGTCATGTCATTTAAATCTTCGTTGGTGTCCTGCTGAAGATCTGCTCAAATGTAGCATCAGGGCTGCCCAGATTTGTTTGCATCAACAAAAACATCTGTGCGACCCTCCTCCATCAAGTTTTTTTGAATCAACCAACGGCAAGATACAAAGGCAAGGAAAGCACAGATTCATTCATTGGACTTTGGACATGAGACCCTAGTGACTTTGAAAGGGCACAAAGGTTCAGGGCGTTCCGTGAACCTTGCCACAGCAATGTTCCAGCTGCTTTGCGCTACAGTTTTGCTGTGTCTTTGCAATGCTGATCAACCTCAAGGGCCCACAGAGGCTAGACACTTTGTTGCTATGGGCAATTTTGATATGGTCAAATGACCCTATGTCAATGCAAAAATTGCAGTCTTGAAAGTCATTTGGGATTTCCTGGTCCTGGAAGCAAAACGAAACCTTATGAATATAGATCTGAAATGGATTAAAATGACTCTTATATAGCAGCCAGGAAGGATCCCCAGCTGTGACTTTTCTGCCGTAATGACAACCGGCTCCTTTGAGCTCTGCTGGAGTTCTCGTTTACCTACGCTTATATTGAGTTGTTATCTATTGAAAAGGTTTGAACGGAAAGGGGCCTCCGTCAGAAGTCACTGATATATCGGTAACTTGGGGGGGGGTGCCGGTTCCCCCGCCGCCAAACTGGCGAACCACAACAAAGCTGTGCCATACCGGCTGTATACCCATGTTGTTGTTGATTTTGTTGTGAGATTAAGAACAAAACCCAAGACAAAGACAACGAGAGCAACCAGCAACACAAACAACAAAGGAAACATGAAGAATTCAAGCGCTCCACACGCTCCATAGGTGTGCTTGTTTTGTGAATCTTCTGCTTTTTCGTTGTTTTCTTGTTGTTGTTGCTGTTGTTCTTATTCTTGGTCTTGTTCTTGTTGGTGTTCTTGTTGGGGGTCCTTGTTGGGGATCCTTTCTGGTTTTTGCTTCTTCCCTCTCAGTTACAGGTTGTTGCCGCTTCGTTTGGTTGCACTAGCTTCCTGCTAACCAAGCGATAGCAAATTGAAAAAACTAAACATGAGATCGAAAATTGGATCATAGTAAGTCTTTAGTTCCCTGGAAAGTCGCCATGTTTGACCGTTTTCTATTGCATTGTTAAGAGTACAGTCTTGGGAGTTATTCAATGTCCATCATTGGTCTGGCAAGATGGCCATGGTAGAAATTACTTCTGACGGAAGTGCTTTCATGTTTCCTGATGAGCCTCTTCGCCACAGAGCCAAGAGTATATGTAGTCTTCTCCAATTTTGGGTTTGTCTCAAAATTGGCCCAAAAATGTCACCTATTCAAGGGTCTTTCTTGGTATGCCTAAGTTTAAAGACACCCAAGGAAAAGCCATCGCCCTATTGGCTGCTGCCTCCGCTCGGGAAGCTCAACTGGACGAAGTTGACCAGATCTTCTTGCAGCGAATGCACCGCTGTCATGGTGTCGAGTGTGACAACTTGAAGGTGGAGTACGAAGCGTCTCGAAAATCTCTGGAGAAATTGGAGCAAGAAACTTTGCATGAGGCAACAGCTACATTAGAATCCAAAGTGCCACAACAACCTTCGTCCTCACCTGACGCAAATCTGCACAAGTTTGTATTTGTGGCTTCGATGGTTGGGCTCTTGATTGCTGTTTTTCTTCTTGGCCGGTGCTTTGGTGGCAGGGCAAGTTTTTCTTTTGCATTGTTTGACAACTGAACTTCGAAAGGAGGGTTTGTTCACCAAACCAACATAAGCTATCATAAACTGACCACGTTAGCCAGATTGTAGACGAAGACTAAGACCACAAGAAGGTGTCAGACTCTCCCCCTTGTTACCAAAACCTCTGGCGTACCAGCTGTGTTTGGTGCATTTGACCTGAGGTGGTTGCACCAAGGGCGACTTGGGAAGTTGCCAAGTGAACGAACTCCCATTCTGCGCGCCTTCGCAGTGTAGAATCGTTTCACCAGTGCAGTTAGATGTCGATCTGACCCACAAAAAGAATTAGCTGGCAGGGCCACAGCTCAGGTCTTCAGAGTTCTGAGATGAGTGACGTCTTGATGCTATGAATCCCTCTAAGTTCAATCTCATGTAAATTTTCAGTGGCACAATAAAGCTTGCAGGTGTCGTGCTCCACGCTCAACATATTCCAACCTGTCATTTTGTTTGAGCCATTTTGAGCGTCAGGATATTGCCGATTCTTTGCAGAAGGTGGTCACTGGATCTGTCTCTCGACAACACCAAACAGAGACGGGTCCTCAGCTGTGCATGGTTCAAAGCTGCGCAGCTGGTTCAATTTCTGAAATTCTGGTCTATGGAAAAATCGAAACAACAATGGAGAGAACACTATGCATCTTATGGCAAGTTTTCCATCATCTTCCACGATTGATCGGTACCAAGCCCTTTGAGGCTTGGCATGGCGGTTGACATTGCAGTCACCAAAAAGGGCTCCAAACCGATCGTTTTTATCGAGGCTGGTGGAACAGAAACATTGAAGCTGCAGGTGTTTCATGGTGTTCCATGGTGTTTCATTGTGTTTCATGAGCTAAAGAGCAATGGAAGGCTTTGAAGTTGAATCTTTGTTGAATATGTTCGTATCATTTCAGATTATTAATTGATCGTGAAGAAAAACATGCCCTTTCAAAAAAAACACCAGTTTAGGAAACACTGTGCTTAGATGTATATACTTGTTCAATTGGTCAATAAGCCATATCAAGTTTGGAAATGCCGTTTCTTGCATTCACATTTTCTGGAAGAGGTGGATGGCTCTCACTCTTTAATGAGAACGTAGAGCTCTAAGATTGTCTGCAGTGAAACGTGGGAAACGGTGCAGTTGGGATATGCTCTTTTGGTGTGAAACATCTTGAGGTTGGACCTCACTGGACCATCAAATCAGATTTCAAGGGTGTGGTCCCCAGCCAATCTGACCTCAGAATTTGTGGATGTTTGACGGAAGGTTGTTTGATGGCACCGCAGGTGAGAGGACCTGTGCTCCTTAAACGCTACTTGCTGCAAAAGTCAGACACTTGATGGGGCAAGGGTGACCATGGTGATGCGTGACTTTGACCTTGCCTCTGCAAAGTGTGAGACTTTCAAAGTCTCAAGGTTTTTGTAGGGACTACAGAATAGCTCGGCTGTAATCTTGGGCCTTGAAGCCTGTTTCGCCTGATGAAAAATCATTCCAAAGAGTGTTTGGAGTTTGTAATGGAGTGTTTCGACTTTATTCTTTAGTGACTTGGCTGCACTTTTGGATTTGTGATGTGGATTATATGGATCCATTTCCCTTTCCACAGCAAGGCATGGCTTTCGAATAGCTGCCTGGCTCTTAGCTTTCCCTTTCAAGCCTTCGAGCTTTGGGTCGGATGGACGACACGTGAAGTCCTGCAGGTTGTACCAGAGGACTTCTGGCGAAGTCTCCCAGATAGCCGAGAGAAGCGGGACAGCGGCACAATGTTTTAACAGATTTGCTGGTGATGACTGGGTGGTGAAGAACTTGGGAGTAGAGTATGATACCACTTTTGAAGAGGCAATCTATAAACCTGACAAAACAGCTTTGGAACCCTCTCCAATCAACTTGCAAGATCTACGTGGTGTCTTCCAAAAGACATATGAATGTTTTTTCTGCTGCATTTCAACCGAAGGACTTCCTTCGAGAACTTCTACGAAGTGCCGGGGTGCCTTCAAAGCTGTTGTGAGAAAAAAGGTCGTCAGAGCTGCTGGAAGCCATCGCGGTTTTTGAAAGTCCGGTGACATTGAACCGCATGCTGTGTATTCGCGGTTTTGCGTGTTTTTTGTTTTGGCTGCAAGTTGTCATAGTCATCCACAGTCAAAGATCAAATTTATCACATGGATCAAGCAACCCTGAATCGATGGGCCATTGTGCGATGGCAGGTTTCTCCGCATCATGGACATGCTTCAAATGGGATTGCACGAGTGTCACTTGCAGGTCTTGATGGAGGCCAGTGTCAGAGAAATCGCTGAAACTGCTATTTTTGGGATCTTCATAGCTCTCTGGCCTTAAGGCCCCTGACAACTTTTGATGCACCATATGAATAGCGTACTGTATGCATTCAGCTTGAGGCTTATTGTGATGCCAGCGGAAGAGAGTTTAGCTATTTGGACTTGTGCAACTCTCTTCAACGTCGAGCTGTAGATGCTTGGAAGCATTTGAATGGGAAGTATATGTCACCTCCCAAAGGCCTGTAAGGATATCTCAACCCAAGAATTCCCCAAAAACTGTTCAGCTGTTGGTGGGAAAAAGTATGGGAAAATGATGGAAAAAAAGGCGTGGGGTTTCAGGGCGGGTACGACTTGTAAGACTTCTCCCCAGCGGCCAAGGAGCTCGGAAAAACCATGGCATCCTGGTCTCCACCTTAGTATCTTTGGACTTGGGAGGGTTCATGATTCATGTCCAAACATCAAGAACAGCAACATCTTTGAAATGCCACAGACACCTGTAGTTTTTTTTGCAACAAAAACAGGCGGAGAAAGACACCTGAACCTTCCAAGTACTTCACTCGTGCACGTCTTAGTCGTTGGTGGTAGTATTTGGTGTTGCTATGTCCCATCGCTCCGCTGGGATGGCTTGAGGTAAGGGCAAGGTGATCCCATTGGCTCGACAAGCCCCACTATCAGCCAGGCAAGTCATGAAATCTCGTAGTAGGGATGTAACTTGAGAACCATACTTGGATTAATTTGATATAGTTTGTACATGGCATTAGTTGAATCGTAGTGAGAACTAGTAAGACGTTCAGCTGCACTGAGAACTCTGTTGGGCTGGATGCTGAACATGCAGGTGCAATCGACCCATGACACGTTGAATGTTGAACTTCAGCCGTGAGCGAAACAGCATGCTCTGTATGTTCCAAGAGCATACGAAGCTGAAAATTGTGGCTTCAGAGCATGCTTTTGATAGACAGAATTGATAGAGCACGTGTGCTCATTCCGTCTCGTTGATACAATGATATTATGAAACCATACAAAGCATCGGAATGTTCACATTACACTTCAGAGTTCAGAGGTATTGGTGCCGGGATAGCCTGCGCTGCCACACTCGCTTCCCAGTAACAAGCCTGAGAAGCAAAAGTGAGCAGACAGGCAAATAGGGCAGTATTAGGCATGGCTGGCCAGGCTTTCGTTTCACTGCCTTGTATTGACCTGTGCTGGTCTTTTCCCGCGAGAAGATAGCACGGCTGCCAGCAGCTGTTCATTCATGCTGAAACAGGACATATAGACATAAGGGTCCTGTGGGATCCACAAAATCCCCTGGAAATACGTTGGTTTAATGTGAATCAACTGGATTTCAGACGCCATCATATGGCAATTGCAAAAACCAGTTTTTGGGGTTTGGTCCTGCGCAGGCACCAGATGCTGCCGCAGTCCTTTTCGTCTACCACATCTTCTTTGTGAACCTTCTAGCATCGTTTTACCAGTTGGAATCCCGGTTATAAGGTTTCAATGCCTGGAATTGACATGAAGATTTGACTGTGTCCCTGAGGTGTGTGATGACAGATCCGGGTGTAGTACCTCCAAATTGGGGATTCTACATGGGTGATGAGACAAAGAGGAGAAGGCTCGGGGTTGAGCTGTTGAGATGCTGCTCATTAGAGGCTTAGAGTTTGCATCCAGTTTTCATATTTGAGTTCATTGTTTCATTTGACTCAAACGATTAAAAAACTATAAGGGTACAGAATTTTTATCGATGTCTCGCGACATCGATAAATTTTATCAATG